>CABFOV010000315.1:121077-146405 GCA_902141375.1 Timema poppense
ATGACGGTGGGGGGGGGGGGGGGAAGAGTGGGAACGTTTAAAAAATGAGGAACCCTCGCTTCCCCTCTCCCTCCAAAGCCCCCCAATCTCTTGAATGGTTCCAGTGAAGCGAGCAATCTTGGTAGGCTGTTCTCTCCCATCTTTTGTCAGCAGGTGGTCATTATCTCTTCTTCGCTCTCTCGTTGTCGCCTCGTTTATGAGAGCTCCGTGTGAGAGGGTACATAAAACTCGTCTGTTGAGAACATATCCTCGCTCTCACTGTTATGTGGAGGCTGTTTTCCTCTGTCTATACTCTGCTGCTTCTTTGTGTTTTCTACTACGTCCTGAGTTGTACGCATTTAAAGAAAATTGTGATATTTAACGTGCACTTTCTGAACCGACTGATTATATCAGCACATGACTTATCAACTAGCTTAAATCTATAACGGACACAACATCCAACCCCCCGGCCGTTAATACATCACTGTGAAAGGGGGAAACCCACATTTTACTTACTATACATTTATCGGCCATGCCTGTAAATGAACCCGGGACCCTTATATTAGTAGGTAGACACGTTATCGACTGAGCTAAGGTATCGGACATACATATTTTAGCCACGCTAATGAGGCAGGACTGTATAAGATGAAGTTTTAAAAGAAACGCAACCTTTATTTGTATGGCGGGAGAGTGATAAACCACTCAGGGAATTAAATTCCCTGAGTACACCCACCCGGTATTCGTACCCAGACCTCTCCGTCGTCGGAAAATCAGACTAGATAGACTTGGCATTTGGTCCGCGTGCCCACCATTGCAGGAGGCCGTTATTTCCCTTCTTTTGCTTTTCACCGCTTATTAGGTCTACTGATAGTTTGGGTTATACGACATATATATACTAATTATACGTATGTGTCAAGAACGAGGAAAGTTTAATCTAGAAGCAGTGTACCCAAGTTGTTGTGTAAGGGTAGGGAAAATCACCCTCATTACACCCAACTGGGATTCGAACCCCGTTATTCCCGTCATCGGCAGTCTAGTCTATTACGAGAGTGATGCCTTAGATTATTCGACCACTAACGCGGATCTTAATTTATTAATGACTCAATGTAACATGTAGGATTGAAGACGGTAGGTTGGAACAAACGCACCAGAATTTGCATGGACTGCTTTATAAGCACCCTGATTTTTAAGTTTGCAATATTTTGTGTCTAGAGCTGTACCTGTTGAGAATCGGGTCTACGCGTTGACACATTCCTGACCGCACATGTAGTAGTCGACGTGCGCGCCTTGCCCGGCGGAATGCAGTGTACGTGCACGCACGGTTGTCATGTGTGGGCCTACAAGCTACTGTTTGTAACACCCATGTAATGAAACCGGGTGTATTGTTAGAAAGAAAATGTGGCGTTTTTCTCGGATATACAAATACGAGTAGGCCTATAATTAATAATTATTTGGTAAATTAAAAAGTGCTTTTCTACCCCAACCCGCCTTGTTTATTCTAGAACAATACTTTTAAAGAAAAATCCTACTTAGGTTTATCCAACTGGGATAAATTTCAATAAGTTTCGATTATTATAATAGTTGAAACTAATAGAAAAATATTTGGCTTCGTACTGATCAACGTAAAACTGTACAGGGAAATATCTTTTACATTTTTTGCCCAGGAGAGGAAGTTAAATCGCTGTCAAATTTTGTATAGGCCTATATGTAGTTATTAGTCTTTTCTTGAAGAAAATATAAACTTATGTGTGTTGTTGCAAATTCCCACATTTGAACTAATTTTAAATAAAAAAAAATTAACATTGGGTTTTACTATCCGTTTGGGATGTAGGCCTATGGACTAATTACACTAATGGGTTAGGAATGAGGAAGGTTAAATATAGAGAAAATGCACACGCATTTGCGTGGAAAGCTATTGGAAAATCAATTAGGGAAAGCCACCCTCAGTTCACCCGACTAGAATTGAACCTCTATCTACCCATCTTCAGCACTCTAGTCCAACACGATAGTAGCACGCTAGACCACGCGGCCACTGAAGTGGATTAATATTTTTACCAAATGTTTTTCCGAAAATGAAGGTACATTTTATCCACAAATATACCTTCCTCCTCTTTGAACCATTATCTTAATTAATAGGCATACTTATGTGATAGCCAGAATGAGTAGTGAAAGGTGGTGAGGAAAAACCCTAGATAGTTTGTAAATTATAAGGAATATCTATAAAATAAAAATATAAAAATTATTTCAATTTTGGCCGCATACGAAAATGTTATATTTTATAAAAAGTCTCTTCCTATGAAAATTTGAATATAACCTTGTACTTTCTCGCTACGTCCCAGGTAGATTGTGATAGTCAAAAAATCGGACTCTTGATTTTGAAAAAAATGATTTTTGCATTCCCGTATGTCCGTTTGTACCTCAGAGTAGAGCCTAAGCTATTTTACCTATTGGGCTTAAACTTGGTATCTAGGGTTTTCATAGGGTTGCCCCTACGATTTTTTGGAATTGGATATTAAACCCTCAAATTAAGGGTAGTTTCTTTAGTGGCAAAAAGAGAAATAATCGATTTGATCAAAATCGGCTCTAATGATTTTTATTAAAATTCGTATCCAGGCGTTGACAAAGATTATAAATAAAATTGATATTTTCATCTTCCCATGAAAATGACTTTTAAGGTAATTTACAAAAGTGGAAATTTCCGTATCTCCTAAACTATTTGAGATACTAAATAAATTATAATTGCAAAATTGTTGTACTATTAAAAATAAAAAACTTTTATTTGAAATATATCTTTATAAAACCAATCGTGTCTGAGATATTGGCATATAAATTAATACAATTTTGTGAGCTTTAGTTGTATAGAGATACTACTTAAGTTTTAACATAATAATTCTCTAATGTCATAGATTAAGTAAATAAGTAAGTCTCTCAAAAAGTCTATGTTCTTTTTCCTTTAACTTCTTAGGGGAAATGTTTGTACATCAATGATCTGTCTGTATCGTTTTAGACTCAATAGTCAATATTTACCTTTTTTATTGGTTTAAATTTATAAATGAGGAATTTAATAACAATGCGATAACCATAAAATGTTGAACATTTTAACCGGAAGTCGAAATTTTAATACGAAGTGTTGACCCTTGTGGACCCAACATCGATATTTTTTTGGGTCAAAATATACTAATGAAGACTTTAATTTTTTTTAAATAAAATTATAAAATTTAAAACCGCTAGTCAAAAATTTTTTATACTTAAGTATAACACAGTTTTTGCTTGGGTTTGCTAGTATATATTATTTTGTTTCTCCTATTTTATGAGTTTTGAGTAAATATCTCCATGTTTAAACAATGGAGTGAGAAAGTTCGTGCAGAGATCCGTACCATTTATTTATTGAAGTCATTGTCAAGGCGGACACCGCAGTAAAATGTGCACAGTCATGAGAATTAGAAAGCCAGCCAATCAAGTAATTTAAAAATAAGTTTCTAAATTATATTTAAACGTCAATAAATTGAATCATATATCTATGTAATAAAAGTAACAGCTGCAGATCATTTGACTTGACGAATTAATGCGTGAAAGTAGATCTAAAGACTTTTCTAGCCGACAAATGAAAATTGAACTATAGAATGTCATCTTTCTGTAGAGTTGGTAGATCACAAATTCGAACGCCTCGGGTACAAAGCTGTGAACTAATGGACTCATAAAGCTTAGGGCAAAATCGTATTAAATACTGCCTGGTGTAAAGTACATCAAATACGATTATTGTTTAGTACTCTCGTGGTTGTAATTAATTATATGTTGTTTGGTTCGGGAATATTATATTGTATTTAGCTTAGTGAAGTGGGAATTAAAACTCTAATTATAGGATTCGGTCCAATAGATCATTCTGTTATTATATATTGTAGTTCCAAAATGTATATTTATATATGTAGGTTTTTTTTCTAGCACCGTCTCTTACACTATGTGCTAATTACGCTACGAGGTAATGCGATTTACTTCCATGGCTCTGCTGGGTTTATCAGGATTTATTTTTTTTATGCACGTTTCGGATTTTCCTCATAAAGATGGCATGTCTCCATAGACCAAAACTATATCTATAACCATAACCACGGGAACGCAGTGTGCTGACCCCCCCACCGCCCCGGGGGGCTAGCCCTCCATGGATGTGCTTGCTCCAAACTTTTTACAAAGTGTGTGGTAAAGTTTTTCGCACAGAAATAAAGTCAGAGCCTCTGCTACGCCACTCTTCTATTCCCTAACCTTTTTCTCCTAACTAGATAATAATAAAATCCCTGTATAAAATGTATATCTCTTGTTGAAAGAAAGTCGCAAACTTTCGGTGGCCCACTGGCCTATTTTATGGGACCAAAATGAAATTACTCTAATATAAAATACCATATATTCATGGCCACATATTAACTTATATAAATAAATAGGTTTTTGTCTTTTAAAGCTATAAATCCAAACGTCTAGAAAGCTCAAACATAGACTACATGCCTAAATAAACCTGAGGCTTTGCCTCTGAGGCGTAATTTTTTGCTACATAAATTGCAGGTTTAATACCATAAACCCCATGAACTCTGGCTTGTGCTAAAGTTATTCAATATCTTATTGTAACCATCAATAATATACTGTTGAATATAATAATCGTCTCTGTTCTAACTTCCATCATCAAGCAGATATTTCAACTTAAATTCAAAGATACGTTTCAGGAGATCTTAACCCCCCCAACCCCACCCCAGCCCGCCCCCCAAAAATATTTCAATCTCAATCTCAAGAAATATTTCAACCTCAAATCTAAAGACAAATTTTAACCTCAGATTCAAAGAGAAATTTCAACTTCAAAGCTAAAGAAAAATTTAAACCTCAAATCCTAAAAGAAATGTTAAACTTTCATACAAAAAGAGGTTTTAAGTTCAAATCGAAAATAAATTTCAGGCGGGATTTTAACCTCGCATACAAGGATAAAATTCAACCTTCAAATCCAAAGAGAAATTGTCGGAGACCACCAAGTTTACCCAGGCAACGCCAGATACTTGCATGCATTATATGATATAAGCCCAAATTATGACATCACTTTGTGGTTTTTGTAACGCTTTACCGTGCGAGGTTGGTGGCTCGTGGCACAGTTCCAAAAACTGTCCGCTCTTCTCACTCAATAAAACGTGCCCCAGTTGTGTAAACAGCGCCGCCATGGTCACCACCCTCACCTTAACAGCGCAATTACACACCGTAGTCACGATCCACTTTATTTGTTCACCTACTTTGATCGAATCCCGCGGAGAGAACTTCCTCTCCGAAAATACTTGACTAAAGTGAGTAATAAAGAGACCACAGCACCGCCTCACATTACTGGGCAGGTCGGTGTAAATTGGCAAACTCGACTGCAGGTCCAGGGGTCCACAAGGAAGGGTTGGATGATTTTGTGTGCTGTCTTAGACTAAGAGTATCTAAGTATAAAGTTCGTATATAAGTATAAAGTTGGCTGTAACTCAGGTCCACAAGGAAGGGTTGGATGATTTTGTGTGCTGTCTTAGACTAAGAGTATCTTAAGTATAAAGTTCGTATATAAGTATAAAGTTGGCTGTAACTCCAGGTACAGATATACAGTTTAACAGAAAGACTTACTTACTCTATGGCATTAGGAACTCGATATTCATTGCCGCACTTACAAAAGTATGCCATGTATTCCTATCTTGAGTTAGTTCCATCCATTCCACCTCGTTACACCCTATCCTTATCTTGAGCTAGTTCTATCCAGTCCCCTTCATTACACCCTGTCCTTATATTTAGCTGGTTGTATCCAGTCCCCCTCATTACACCCTATCCCTATTTTGAGCTAGTTCTATTCAATCCCACTCATTACACCCTATCCTTATCTTGAGCTAGCTCTACCCAGTCAACCTCATTACACCTTGTCCCTATTTTGAGCTAGCTCTACCCAGTCCACCTCATTACACCCTATTCCTATATTAAGCTTGTTCTATCCAGTCCACCTCATCGCACCCTATTCCTATATTGAGCTTGTTCTACCCAGTCCCCCTCATTGCACCCTATCCTTATCTTAAGCTGGTTTTATCCAGCCCACCTTATTACAACCTACCCCTATCTTGAGCTTGTTCTATCCAGTCCCCCTCATTAGACCCTATCCTTATCTTGAGCTGGTTCTATCCAGCCCACCTCATTACAACCTATATCTATCTTGAACTAATTACATCCGGTCTATCTATTTCAGGTCCATTCTAACGTTATCCTCCCATCTGCGTCTGGCTCTTTCCAATGGTCTCTTCCCATTGGGGTTGCCATTAAATACTCTAAACACGGTTGCATCTCCTGCCTACCGCAATCTTAGAGATTTGATTATCCTAACAATTTCTTTTGATGAGTTAATGTTATGTAACCTCCTCCACTGCCCAATATCTTCAGTCTTTTTTTGGACCCAATACCTCTCAAGCGCCTTGTTTTCAAATACCCTAAATTTATTTTCATCATGTAAGGTAAGATACCATGTTTCACACCCAAAGAGAACAACCGACAAAATTATTACTCTCTATATTTTGAGTTTTACATTCCTTGAGAGAAGGCGAGTTGTTGACAACTTAATGAGCGAGTAGTAATTTCCCAAATGTATTTTCTTAATTTTCACTCTTATCTCGTTATTTCGAGTTAAAATAATTTTTCATAAATATTTAAACTAGCTATTAGAGGGACTGATATAATACTTATTGCATAGATATCTTTTCTTAGCAAATAAAATTTCAATAACCATCATAATATCATGATAAACATTTTCATGATTACAATACTTTTTCTATACGAGAAAGTGCATATATACAATAAACAACGGACGATTGGCGAGAAATAGGTTTTAGAAATGAGGAAAGATGAAAAAATAAAGATAAAACATGTATTTAGGAGAGGAAGATCAAACTATAATTGATAGATAGATGATAAACAAAAGGAGGATGATAAGAGATAGGCTGTATGACGAAACGGGAGGATGGTTTTATGGTGTGACTATGGTTTTTCAAAACCGTAACTGTGCTCGATCTACTCATTCTAATTAATGACGGTTCGTGACAGCTGCAGCACCAATAAATATCCCGCACCTATGTGCAATAAGCCTATACCCCGGTCTTGCTGTAGCATCACTTGCATCATTCCGTCCGTGCAACAGCCAATTAGCCGTTCCAAGGACACATTAGGTTGTATTTGTCTATTTTAGCAGCACATTAGAGAGAGAGATAAATAAGCCATTTTTTTCCATCCATACTATTTTATTTGATTTGATTTCATCAATTGATTAAACGAAAGGTTTGTTGAAGCGGAGAGTCAATTACATTTTAGAGTGAATAATGGAAATGAGTAAACATCATTAACGTAAAAAAAAATTTAGAAAAATACAGTAAAAATATGAGCACATTATAAAAAAAAAAGATTGAAATAGCTTTGGTAATAACCATAGTAGGATTCTGGAAGAAAGGACCTTTTAGAAAATACAGACTTATTACTATGCAGTCTAATTTATAACATTTTACTATATTAAGGGGTGACCTGGCGGTCTAAGGGTAAGGTGTCGGACTTCTATGCTGGCGGCCGGGGTTCAATCCTTGGTCCCGGCAAATATTTATCTGATTACCAAACCCTTCCTTCACCTCTGACAAGACATCTTGTGAATGTGGGGAATGCCAGGCCTCCACCGTGGTTCGGATTCCACGTTAAACTGTAGGTCCTCCATTTCATCTCACAACCACCCTACCATTACACATTAGCGTAAGTGCGTATAACCCGAACGGGTAGTAAGACACGGTGCTAATAATAATAATACTATATTAATAGTGTTTTATTTTATGTATTGACATTCTATAAAAATGACCACTGTAGATAATATAACTTGACGTATGAATATATATAATAAATATTAGTAACTTTTATAACTTTCAGATCTGTTCTTCATACCAGAACTCTACGAAAGTAATCAGCTCTTTATTTTCTATATTTAAGCTTTTAACACAATTTATACTAATTTTATATCATTACGCTAAGGAATAAGGTTTCTGAAGGTAATTTAGAGATAAAATGATCCCGCATTAGCGAGAAGAGGGGAATGAAAAAAAAACGTTGAGTGCCTTTGTTCGAGTCTCGACATTCAAAATCGCTGGCACTGACAATACAGATTGACGTCTTAGACCGTATGACCACTATTAGACAATAACTGATTTTATAATACAGATAATATAATTTGTACATCAACAAATTTCCACGTCTTTGATGTCTGAAAAACTAATGCGCAAACGATCAAAACCATATTTTTGTGTGAAATAGTTAAATCACAGTTAACTATGCTATTGAGCTAAGGGTCCCGGGTTAGATTCCTGGCTGGCTGAAAAATGTATCATTGGTGAAATGTGGGTTTCTCCCTTTTACAGCAATGAATTAATGGCCGGAGGATGGATGTGATGTTTGTTCTAGAATTAAGTTAGTTGGTAAGTCTTGAGCTGATATCATCAGTCGGTTCAGAAAGTGCACGTTAAAATACTTCAAATAAATAATAAAACTATTATTAAAAGTTAACTTGGTATAATAGGCGGAAAAAAGTTTGGGCTTTCTACCATAGCTTGTCGTTATTGGCAGAGTTGGGATTGCGTTAAGAAACTTGACTCTGATTTAGGAGACCTGGGCTCGTATCCAAATTGCGTACACAAAGGGTGTTAATTTTGTCATTAGTTTTCCACGTTCATTCTAGGTAAGTGTTGAAACAATTAATTAAAATGTATCTTCAACCTATGACTCTAGTTAACGTAATTTTATGATAGCTCTAAGAATGAGCTTGCTTCGAGGAGTTCTGGTAGAGTAAAGTGACGAAGGCATGTTGATAGGCCGATAGGTACGTAGATTCACGCTTAAAGTTCAACCAACAATTTAGTTTTGTGATACTGAAGATGTAGGCCTATTCTCTGAAAGGTAGATTGACATAGGGCCAGTTTCATAGTCAGATTTAGTACGCCTCAAGTGCGGCGCTATACTAAATACAAGACGTCACCTACCTGAACTTGGATGGAATGGGACAGTTTCATATGCGAAACTGGCCCATTCCATTTTGGTCAAGGTAGGTGTCTTCCTGTATTTAGTATCGACTCGCACTTGAGTCGTGCTAAGTCTGACTATGAAACTGGCCCTTAGTCCGTTTTCCCACCAAGGTATCAACACGTGTAACCGCTAAGGTTTTGCGCGATAGCCGCTCCATTTATTACCCCACGGCCTAGGTGGTTAATTTGATCCCCGGGCCAGTGGAGCTTCAGGGGAGCGTGTACCGCCCTACACGGACAAATTTCAAACAGGAACTTAAACAAAAGTGTGCGACATAATTCAGTATTTTCCACGCACTTAGAAAACTACAATTACCGTGAAATTACAGGGAGTGTTTGTAATTGGAGGAAAAAAGCTGATTTCATCTGATACAGGAATGTTTGTGAATTTGGGATATGTAAGCTGTAAGCTTTAAATTGTAGGTCTTTGCATGAAAGGAAAAGCGACCAAAAGAAAATTAAAGTAATTCTTTTATACTTATTTTTTGCACCGCTTCTTATTACCCGTTCTGATTATACGTTTTTTTTTACTAATTACGCTAATGGTTTAAGGGATTAGGAAGGTTATATTCTGAGAAAATGTACCCGAATTTGAGTGGAGGTAGAGTGGAAAATCATTTTTAAAAAAACACCTGCATTACATCAGACCGAGATTCTTACCTCGATCTCCCCCGTCATCGGCTAGTCTAGTATATTGCTAGAGTAGCGCGTTAGAGCATGCGGCCATCGAAGCGCTTAGATACTTTCATTTAAGTTGTCTGCATAAGTGTGAATTTACTATGGAATTTGAACTAATAACAAAGCTAGCAAAACTTGTAATTGGTTGTATTGAAACATATCATTGTGTATTCCTTGACGTTATATTTTGTAAGTAGATTAAGGAAGTGCCTAACACTTTTTTTTTCAATGTGCTCTGTATTATATTTCGGCTCCGTTAACTTTGCACGTCACAGTAGGGCGCTGCCGTCGGTAAATTGATGACTTAACGTGTTTTTCCTGACCTCCCCCTTCCCCTTTTTTTTCTCTCTCAAAAACCCTATTAGTTATTGTTTTGCCCGCTTCTAAGCGAGGGTAGCTGGGTAGTGAATGTTATTTGAGGTAACTCAAATTCCAAATTGAAGAATTTGGTATAGGTTTAGCAGAGGAACTGTATTGATATTTATTTGAGGTAAGAATGGCATTACCCCCCTTCGACCATTTTATCACCGATTCATTGATGGTAGGATTTGAGGTGGGAGTGTAGAGAACGCGAGAAAAAAGCCAGTGTTTTTGCAGTTTTTGTGGCAAAATATGTTTTGGCTAAAATAGATAGCATATTGCTTCAGTATAAATATAGTTAAATTTTATTCACATGATTATATCAACAGTTTGTTGTTTATCTGTCGTGAATATAGCGGCATTAGACCAACTTTTTAAATTAAGAGAAAAATGTTGTCATTGAATTCCATGACACCCTTAACAGATAATCAACATCTGTTGATATCACCACGCGAAGAAAATTAAACTATCTATGTTAGTACTGAAGCAATATTTGATTTATTTTGACCAAAAAACGTTTTGATATAAAAACTGCAAAAATTACTGGCCCTTTCTTGCGTTGCCTACACTGCCACCTTATGTGCCAGTCCATAGGAAGGGTGCGGCAGATAATAAGATCACCAAATGGAAGAGGATGTTTGGCTTTCATCTTTGAACATTCCACTACCCATCACACTGTTCATTTGTTGTCTTTTCTTCATCCTTACGCAACCATCACCGCTCAACATAGGTTAAATATTGACCAAAATCTTCAACATTACACGAGTTTTGTATTTACTGGAACGAATATCAAACTATTTGATATGACCATACACATAACATACTTGTAAACATAGTTTGACAGTTGAAACTCTCTTCTTTGAATGGTCCAAAAATCAATATATTTTGGTTTGATCACAACGGGAAACGAAAGGTAACTTAAAAGGAGCGTAGAAGGGATTTTTGTGAATCAAATGGTGTAATTTATCAGGGATGGGGTGCGGTTATATCACATTGTATTTGCATTTGCCACCTCCCCTGTTTATTCTCCTACTGCCGGACAGTTCCACCCAGTAACGTTATAAACCCATTTGGTTTCTTGCGTCTATGAATTAATGCACGACTATTCTAACGCCTTAGGCCCTCATTTCAAAAGTAAACAATAATATTGGCCTTACTCTACATCCATTACTGTTTCCAGTCTCTTTTTATTCAAGCCATATATTTTCCACTACTGGCCTGCAAGGCCTGTCGTGGCTTCATATTATGCGTTATAATTTAGCTCAAGACTAGGACAGGCACAGCATCCAGTCACCTGCCGTCAGGCGTGGATACAGATCGATTTAACAGGGAAGTCATAATTGTAAATAACATAGTTACTTGCGATGTTAGAGTTTGATTAAAAGTCATTAATAGTTTCTCATTCGTATTTGATATTATGTATGTTTTAAACCGTGATCATCCTCCCCAAATTTTTAAAACCAGATATTTTTTTTATAAACTATGTTTAGTGGCCCTCCTTCAATAATTTTTTGAAAAAATAGTTCACCCTAGAAGCTATGAGAAGTGTTCGCCTTGTTAAAAAAAACAATATTATTTTATAAGCCATTTAAAGTGTTCCTCCCTGAAAAATGTCTGAAATTTGGATGATCCTCAAAGCTATTTATAGTGATCCTCACCTTAATTTTACCTCTAGAAGATAATCTTTGAATTGGTCTTCCACCGACAAAGATTTTAAAATTGAATTATTTCAGTAACTAGACTATTTGGGGTGGTCCTCGCCTGAAAATTCTTCAAAATTACATGCATCTAGGAGCAATTTGGAATTGTCCTCCCTTACACATTTTTTCGGCCATGCCAGGAATCGAACCTAGGATCCTTAGCTCAGTAGGCAGACATGCTATTGACTGAGCTAAGGTGTCAGATAATATTATTTTAAGCACCTTAAGACAAGGTATTGAACCTGGGTATCTCAGACCCGAGTCGTCATCCTTTCTAACCAAGCTATTTGACCCCTGACTGCACTCCTCCCTCCTGAACATGCACACATCAAACTACACTTACTGTTAATTAAAGTGGATAGTTCTCTCTCTCTCTAGCCCACACGACTCACCTATCTCTCCGCTAATTGAGTTCCATTTTGTTCCTCGCGGGCGGCACATTAGATTTGAGTCGAGCATTGCTTCGGTACTTGAAAGAAGAGCGAAGCTTTTGTTTGGCGGAGTTAACGTGACTGGCGACGTTCAAAGTAATTAATAAATTTCCCTTCGTGCTTTTCTAATTTGAACTCTCCTCAACTTCCTTATGAGATGAGGTTATACACATTGGCGCAGTGACGTGAACCACACTTGTGTATATATTCACATACACATACTATTATTTAGGCCTACACTACGCAACGTATCGACCGATTTTCTTAGGAATAGCCTTGTGAAAAGCCTTGTTTCTATAGTAGAATTCTTTTAGGAATGAAGGCCTTCCAGTTATGTTTAATCACCTCGTCTTACTACCTGTTCAGGCTATACGCATATATGATACTTACTCTAATAGGGTAGGGATGAGGAAGGAATCATTTTAGAGATGATCTACCCACATCTGAGTGGAAGGAGAGTTGGAAACCGTTTAGGAAAAACCATCCTCAGCCTCAATAAGTCCGACAGAGATTTGAATCCCGGTCTTCTCAAAATTTCGGGCTATAGGCTTCATATAGCCACTTCAAAATGTGTAAAATATATACAAACTGTATTTAAGTTAAAAAAAAAAAAATTGGACACTACTCGCTTAGTAAGGTTTTACAATGGAGGGAATAACTTGTGAATGTGTGGAATGCCAGGCCTCCACCGTGGTTCGGATCCCACGTTAAACTGTAGGTCCTCCATTTCATCTCATAATCACCCTACCATTACACATTAGCGTAAGTGCGTATAACCCGAACGGGTAGTAAGACGCGGTGCTAATAATAATAATAATAATAATAATACAATGAAGGGAAGATTAGGGATCGAATCTCGGCCAGTGTACTGAAGGATTTAAAAAAAAAAAAATATCCCACTCTAATTTCATGCAAGTGCTGTTACATTTGCTCTAAATTTATACCATTCCTTATCCTTATTGCACAAGTGTAAATATGCTGATAGCCCGCCCGGACGGGAGACGTGATGTACATAAAACAAAATAACCCACGCGCGTCTCTACCCTGAAAGCTCAAGGCCCCGCCAACTGATAGCTCCTCGTGCATCAGCCGACTGAGATGTCCGTGCCCTTGCAACACTAAGGTTGTCCAACCAACCCTTTTCCACCAGTCCTAATATGTATTTGATAGAAACAGCTTGTGTATGCGCACTAGTAATCCGCCAAAGAAAATTGAAACTGAAGAAACAATATTGGATACATCCATTATCGAGTTAACGAGTATTTAAAGGTCAATTCTACCTGTTGTATAATGATTTACCGGCTTATCCAAACACATTTTTCAACTACTACAGAATGAGTATGAGCACTTTTGATGAACTTTGTTCCTCGTCTGACATTCAATAACCTATCAGAATACCAAATGGAGAGATCGCATCCCTCCAGGAAATACTTTCTAGTTAGCTTGTCATAAGAAAACATATGCCCACATTTGTTATAATGTCATTTATTTATGAGATACAAAGGAAGCTTATAAAATTCTTAGCTTCTATTACAAATTGAATGGTTTCGAAGAACTGTTTTTCATGACTGGAAGCATTCGGCGACCGTTTCTCTTGATTCAAATCAGATACAACTATTCACTGAAATACAAATTATCATCAATGTTGACTCGAATGAGAGAAGAGAAGAGTTTTCGTTGCAAGTGCGTAAAACCTGTAGGTTACTATCAAGTTGTCCAACTTTAGAGTTGCATCTAGTTTATAGCAACTGGCCGACTGGGTAGTTGCATGTGCGTGCGGTCACATATGGGTTATTGGTTCTCAATTATGCGACTAAACAGTTGGTTGACTTAAAAGTGTACGTGCGCACGGGGCATTGTATTTGTTAATTACGGTTATAGACAAGGCCGTAGCCAGCCAATAATTTCATGGAGGGGAGGGGTTGGTGGGCACATACCACAATTGATGGAAGCTAGAAAATATTCTAAACGATAAACAGTTCTAGAAGCTCTCTGAATGTTTTTTTTCCCATAGTAAAATAATCCCCTAACTGCCGAAGGCTTTGAAACTTTCTAATTATTAAACACGTTTTGAAGCTCTGTGAAATGTTTTTTTTTATGTTAAAATAACTCTCAAAATGCTGAAGGATATAAACATTTCTAAATATTGAACACCTCTAGAAGCTCTTTGAAGTGCTTTTTTTTTATAGTAACACAGCTCTCTAATTTGTATTTGAATTTTGATATTGTTTGAACCATAAATAAAACCATATATATTTTGTTCATAACATTTTGCGGGGGGTTTGAACCTCCCTCCCCCCACCCCCGGCTACGATATTGGTTATAGACGCATCTAGATATCATATTCTATTATTACTATCTACTATTTTATTAATTGAAAAATGACACCTGAACATGGTAATTGATCCAGGGACCTTTGATTTAGTACGACAATGCCGTTTTATGTTACAGTCTGGTCCTATCATAGCCGGTCGTTCCATTAGGCAAATATAGGCGGTTGTCTAGAGCACAGGCTCTTAAACTGTGGGTCGCAACCCCTCCAGGAGCCGTGAAATATATGCCGGGGGTGGCAGCAATTCTCGACAAACTTGTGTAAATTAAGTGTGTATTATAGAACCAATGAAATTATAATACATTACAACCTTTCAATCTATAGAAATAAACGTCTTGGGATGACTGCACGAACTCAATTTATTAATCATTCGTATGATTAAACAAGATAGACTAATGACTTCAATTGATTATATGCATATAAAGTTTATAAATAATGAAAATTTAGTTACCTGCGTGTATGCATTCTTTGTTATAAATATGTACACTATTTATATTTCTCATTTGATCTAAAACTGCTCAAAAACTGGCACTAGAGTATAAAAAACCTCAACTCAACTTAACCTTAGACCCTACTGCTTGGGGTCGCTAATAATTTTATATTATGAAAAGGGGACGCTAATAAAAAAAAGTTGTAAGAACATGTGGCTTAGGGCGCAAAGATCCTAGGGTTTTTTTTCAACAAAATGTACATTTTTTAGTGTTTAAAAATATTATTATTTTGGTTAAATAAGCTAACAATCAATTCTAATTAAATAAATAACATCGAAATATGCTATATAATACTAATATTTTTTTTTTAAAGAATGTAATAACAGCATAATCACTGGTTTTATGAAAATAGGGGTCGCTTTGTCGTCGAATCACTTTGATATTTAATTTTTAAAGATTCCGAAAATATTTAGAGAAAACGAGGGTAAGAAGAGATAGTATTTTTGCACAACTTGATTAGTAGGCGGGGAGTGGGCAGAGGGGACTTGTCAGCTATTTTTAATGTATGTATATCCTTTTTTACCATATTTATTTTTGCACAATTTTACTATCATGCTTCACTCAGGAGGTGCAGTTTTTTATTTATATTATACAAAATACAACTAGGGGCGAATAAATCTCGCCTAGGCTGCATAAAACCCTTACGCTGGCCCTGGGCCCTAAAGGTTCAACCGAACCACAAGATTACAACATAAATGTGGTCACGGGGCGAGCGATGAGCTAATACCCGCCATATGATTTCAAATACAATCAGCTCAACACTCCATAACCGTGGGGCGCGGCGTCGGGCTCGCGATAGACAAGGACAAGAGATCGAGCCTTCAAACTAGGTCTCTAGAGCACTAGATGAGGAGGAGGAGAGACGTGGGGACGGGGGTTTGTCCTATTTGTAATTTATCACCCATGTTTGCATTTTTAAAGTAGGCCTACACCCACGTATACGTTTTCCAAATTTTTTGTTTTCTCTTATTTATCTGAAACCTCCTTCGGTGGCCGTATAGTCTAAGGCGTCACCCTCGCAATAGACTAGACTGTCGATGTAAGGGAGATCAGGTTTTGAATCCCGGTTGGCTCGTCTGAGGGTGGTTTTTCTAAAAGGTTTTCCACTCTCCCTGCATACAAATTTGGTCACACTTTCTCTAAATGAACCTTCGTTATCCCTCACTCATTAGTGTAATTAGTATATATGTGTACAACCTTAACAGGTAGTAGGCAGTGGTACTAAAGAAAGAAAGAAAAAAGCTATCCGAAATAGATTCGATCCCGAGACTTTTATATTGGGAGGGGAGTTGTTGGTTAGGTTTGTAATGGCATTTGACACCAAACGAAATAAAAATGCTTTCATATCAGGTTTCGCGCCATACGCTGTGAAATTTCTTCGTTTTCTTCCCTAACCCTCTCTCTCTCTCTCTCTCATGCACTCGACTTGAGAGGAATATCGTTTCCACGGTCAAGTGGGCCAGGAGCGATCCCTTCTCTCTTGCACACGACGACTCAGGACGGGATCATAGTTGACGTCCTTCCTTACAAACACAAATCGAGTTTGCTCGCACTTAGGTCTAGTTTACAAAATAAACATTCGGAGCGATAATAAAGAGGAGGACAGGTGAGGCCCGGATATTGGGAACGACAGCTCAGAGGGTGTCATACCGAGTAGGATCAACCCTCTGTTTTTTATTTATACGTTAATATCAATATTATTACAGATATACACTCGAGTTCAGTCGGTGGCGTATCTGCCTAGTAAGTTAAAGATCCCGGGTTTGATTCCCGGCATGGCCAAAAAAATGTATCATTGGGGGTAATGTGGGTTTCCCATTTCACGGTGAACATTTAACGCCTGGGGACTGGATGTTGTGTCTGTTCTAGATTTAAATTAGTTTACTAGTCACGTGCTGATGTAATCAGTCGGTTCAGAAAGTGCACGTTAAATATTTCAAATAAATAATATTACTACGGTTATTAACGTACATTTTGGTTACTACTATAATTATTATTATTTAGCACTGCGTCTTACTACCCGTTATACGCTAATGAGCTAGGGATAGGGAAGGTTGAATTTAGAGAAAGTGAACCTGCATTTCCTTGGAGGCCGAGTGGAAAACCATTTAGAGAAAAAACACCCCCAGTTCACCCGACTGAAATTTGAACCTCAATATTCCCGTTCTCGGCAATCTAGCTCAATACGAAACTAGCGCGTGAGCTATCTACGCCACTGAGGTGGCTTACAGTTTAGTTGGTGATCTTGCGGTCTAGGAGTAAGGTGTCGGTCTTCTGTGTTGGGGATCCGGGGTTCAATCCTCGGTCCTGGCACAGTTTTATCTGATTACCAAACCCTTCCTTCACCTCTGACAAGACGTGTATTAATCACAACTTGTGAATGTGTGGAATGCCAGGCCTCCACCGTGGTTCGGATCCCACGTTAAACTGTAGGTCCTCCATTTCATCTCACAATCACCCTACCATTTCAAATTAGCAAAAGTGCGTATAACCCGAACGGGTTGTAAGACGCAGTGCTAATAATAATAATAATAAAGTTTAGTTATCAAATGAAGGGTAAAGGGGGAAAGTCACATTACTTAAATTTTCTCAGGTCACCAACTTATCTCAAACCTCTTAAGGACCTCAGAAAATACTTTTAATTAATTTAGATATGACCATAATTTAAAATTCATTAGGTCTTAAGTTGTCTAACAGATGGCAACACTAGCTAAATTCGAGTTTTTTTTAGTAAATACAACACTTTTTTACGTTCATTATTGCTAACATTTCATTATTTTATTGGTATTTTCTATTTATCAATAGGGAAAGCTGCAGATAACACGATAGCACGTATGGATACGTGAAAGTAGATCTTGTAACTTTTGTAGCCGTGAGCCAGGACTCTTCCCATGAAAGTGGACTATCTTGATTACATATAGCCCAGAGCTACGCACACATAAAATATAACACACACTATATATTTTATCAGTAGAGTTTTAACGAGGGATATTTTCAGTGATGCCAAATTATGCTCACCATCCAACGTAACCTCCCTCAAGATATGTAATGGTTGAGCTGCGTATGATTTAAATCTGTGATCATAATCTGTTCGATTCTCCGGGATTATAATGTTGTATAAATATACTATATGCATCTGTGTTAATAAAAGGGTTTGTAAAGGGCTGTGTTGGCAGTGGCTGGAGGCTTTCACAGTCGCATCAACATGCATTCTAATCCGTTATTAATTCCTCAACCCCGATTTTTGTACCATCAGTTTGTGCCGTTTAAAAAGGATTCAACTCATATGTTATTATTTTTTAGCGACGCATCTGGGGCTAGAATTCCGGCTAGGTGAGCACAGTTTATTTTCCCTTAGTGTTTTCCCACTCTGACTTTTTGCAAATGAGGGTACATTTCTTCAAAATTCTACTTTCATCATACTTGTTTTGGTTTCCACATGGCCTAAGGCCAATAGACTCGACCTCATGACGCGGAGGCCAGTGCTCGAATCTCGTTTGGGTGTACTGAGGGAGTTTTTAAAAAAAAAAAAAAAGTTTCCATTCTCTTTCCACAAAAATGCAGGTACAATACTTTAACCTAATCAGTTAATATATACACGCGTAATACGGATAACCCGAATAGGCAGTAAAGACGTGGGGACAAACAAAAATAATCGTTTCAACTTCATTAATGTAAATATGAGGAATGGGAGGATAGTAGGAATACATAAAAATAGTACATAAATAAAGGATAAATTAGATTAAATTCATCCGCAATAGTGTGGATAGAGAATGGTAAAACCTCAAGAGATAAAGCACCTATCAACAATCAAACTCCCATTGTACTCGGTCGAGATTCAAACTTAGATCACTTCTTCACCGACAAACCAGTTTATTGTGAGATTGTACTAGACCACATAACTACAGTAGCCCCATGGCTTCTTTGGAGCTGACTTCTGACAGCCAACATTTAGGTGTATACCTACATTTTGACTGTCGGAAGTGACAGCTGCTAAACACATGTTTTTGCCGATCATATGGTTCGGCGTAGGGATACATAATTTGGTCTGGTAACTTTTCAAAAGCTGTCAATCAGCACCAAAAAAGCCATGGGGCTACTGTAACATATTTTATAGCTTACGTTTTATTATGGTGAATAACTTACATCTTTTTTATTTTGTAGTGCTATCCGCATAATTTTTTAATCTTGCTTATTTAAAACATTTCTATTTTGAATCGCATGTTTGTATTGAATCTGGTTCTTAGTTAGTGATTTATAGTTTCTGTAAAAATAAAATTAAAACCTCTAATTTATTATTTTAACTATTCATCAATATTTTGAGGCTCGTTTTTCCTCAAAGTGGGGTGAAAGTGAACGCCATAACGTTAAGCTTTGTATTTTTACAGTTTATATAGTAAAAACAGTTTTGGTCAAAATAAATAAAATATCACTTCGGTAGATACATGTAGCTTTATTTTCCATTCATACTAATCCCAATAGTTATTTTAAATTTGTCATGGACATAAATCACATTTCAACATCAAATTTTTAAATGAAAATAAACGGTCCTATTAAAATTCCGTGATGCCCATGACAAATACAAAAGACCTGTTGAGATAATTATGTGTATAACATACATACATACATACATACATACATACATACATACATACATACATACATTGCATACATACATTGCATACATTGCATACATTGCTTACATAATCACGCCATTCCCTTACGGGGTAGTCAAGAAATTGTACATATAGCTCAACCATATCCTTGCATACTCCCTTCGCTTCAACAATATCCATACACCGAGTCATATATGCTTTTTTATTCTTAAAACTATTAATGTTAATTTTTTTCACACATTTGTTTACAACATTTAGCCACGTCTTACCTGGCCTACCCCTATCTTTTGATGCACACTCTCTAACTTCATATATACTCCATTCACGGTAGGAATTACTCTCTGAAAGGTCTTTTTTCCTACAAATATCCTACTATATAATAGATTTCTGGTAGGGAAAAAGGCCTTTCAGAAAACAATTCCTACGTTGAACGGACTTTATTTACTTCGTCACTCGATATAAACTCATTCTCCACTGAAACAATATTTTAATAATTTCAGAATTTCAGTAAAAAAAAAAAATTAAGTAAAAACTGCAACCATATTTACCTTGAATCGGGTTTTCTTCCATTCCACCTTAAGAACACCTAATTGAGGTGCAGTGTTGGTTCAAATCCTGATCAGGTCGAAGTATTTTAATCATTACCAAGTGGAAAAATATATTACGACCGTACGCAAGCGTAGGCTATTTACTGTATATTTCTCTAAGAGTCCCGAGATTAATTGCTAACATGGCCATCCAAAACTTTTTTTGGGGGGATAAATGGACGTTTTCCCTTTCACAATGGGGAATGTACGGTCGGGGGACAGGGTGCTGTGTCTTTTCTAAAGTTAAACTAGTGCGTAAGTCATGTGCTGATATAATTAATCGGTTCAGAAAGGGCACGTTAAATATCCTTAAACGTTAACATAAATATCACGTTTTTAGATCCTCAGAAAAGTGTCTAAAACTTGCATCGTTGGTTGAATGCCCTAACGCGACAATTTCGCGTTATTCTCGGTTTTCGTGGACGGTAATATCGAGGTTAAAATCCCGGTTGAGTTTACCAAAAGTGGTTCTGTCTAATTTGTTTCCCCACTCTTCCTCCACGCAAATGTGGGTACATTGACTTTAAAACTCTTAGCGTAATTATTGTATGCATATAAACCGTACGGACTAGTCAACTTAAACGCAGTGGAAAAAAAAGAAGTGTTAACAAATTGTCGGCTGACTAGAGTTACATGCGTGTCGACATTAGTACCCGAACGATCACAAATAGTCTGTGACAGGCAATTATTTATCAGAACACGGGTGTTTCACGTAGCGGGCAGTTGTGAAAGGCGCCCATCGGCCGCCCGCAGGGCCTATCGTTCGTTTGGTTTGTTGTCTGTTGTTTCCGACTAGGCTCGTGTTTGGGTTTCATTACATCCTTGGCAACGCGTCGCTGACAGGACCACGGGCATTTGAATTTATTTTTTTGTGGTTTTTAGGGAGGTTGGAGGGTGAGGGGGGACAAACGCTCTATACATTTTCCCTGTCCGATTTCGAAAACTTTTGTCCGATCACTTCTATTAGCAATGTCCCGGGATTTAAAATGAAGCTGGTGCCGAATTTACGGAGGTAATCGAATAAAAAATAAACATTTTTCAAATTCATTTAGAAAGATAAATAAAGTTTATTTGTTAAAAACAAAAACCTGTAAATAACATTTCAACTCACACAGTTAATATGTGAAATATTATCAGTCCAGTTTTTTTTAGGAAGGGGTCTTCCTTATTTTACTGTCAGATACGCTACTAGATCTACTTTCACGTATTCATACGTCGAGACATGTGATCTGAAGCTGTCACTTTTGATAAATACTATCGATACCTATAAAATAACACTAATAATATAATAAAATGTTACCATTATTATTATTATTATTATTATTATTATTATTATTATTATTAGCATCGCATCTTACTAACCATTCGGGCTATACGCACTTATGCTAATGTGTAATGGTAGGGTGATTGTGAGATGAAATGGAGGACCTTCTGCTTAACGTGGAATCTGAACCACGGTGGAGGCCTGGCATTCCACACATTCACAAGTTGTGATTAATACACGTCTTGTCAGAGGTGAAAGAAGGGTTTGGTAAGTTACCATTGTTGATTGAAAAAAAAAAAAATATACATATATATATATAGACTATATTTTAAAAGGCCCTTCCTATGAAAATTGGATAGTATTTTGTTTCATTTTAAAAGATTATGGCTAAAAAGTAAAATCATCTTTATAATATGTAAGTTAGTAAAACTACAAAAAGAACATTTTTGGCCTGCTCTCATAGTCTAAGACGTCGAGCTCGCAATAGGGTGGATGTTTGTGCTAAATTTCAACTGGATGCAACACGCTTAAGAGGCCTAATGGTCTAAGACTTCATTCTCGTATTATACTGGCCTGCTGGTGACGGGGAGATTGGGGTTCGAATCCCAGCCATGTCTACTGAGGGTGGTTTTTCCTAAATGGTTTCCCAATTTCCTTCGATGCAAATCCAAGTAGGCTACCTCTAAAGTGCTTCCTTCCACTTCCATACCCCATTATTGTAATTATCATATATACATATATACGTATAACCTGAACATGTAGTAAGTAATACGCAGTGAAAAAACTATTTGCTATTAGTGTTATAAAAAGTGGCGTGCCATATGACTGTATAAAAATAGAGTTAGTATTATTTTCTATATGTCACATATGGTTTTCCAATTAAATGTGTTTTCCCAAACGATTTTCCATTCTCCCTTTATAGAAATGCTGGTACATTTCCTCTAATTCTACTCTTCTCGCCTCATTAATATATATATACACACACATGTAAATAAAAGGCCAGTGAAAATGCATTGATTTAGAAGACACTCTTCACGTGTTACTAACTACCTGGAATATCAGTATGGGTATATATATGTATGTGTGTCTGTGTTTATACATGCATATATATATCTATACATACGTATTTATGTGTTTATATAAAAAAAAACCACGCATACTGATATCCCAAATGGTTAGTGAGACGTGAAGAACATACAAACTTTTTTTTTCACTGGACAGATTTCAACTAACCACTCTTTTATGGTGAATTCAAAGTGCTCTGACTAATATAGGCCAAAGCTTCTTCCGTACTGCAAATACTACTTTGAGGACGATTCCTGGATTGCAACGTCATCGCTAATAAATTCCCTTGGAAGCATCAGACGTACTTAACGGAAATGATGTAGGGATTCACAAGGCGATATCCTCGGGCGGTTGCGAAGCTTGACTGCAAATGACGATATATTTCATTTGAAGATTGAAACCGCTCACGTTAAATGAATATCAATTTGATACTTTGAGGTATATAATGTGACCTGGTTTCGTTTTTTGGATTTGAATATGGGGCTCATGTTTCGCCTTTTAAACTTGTACGGCATTAATCGACTAAAATGCAACCCGCTTCAATGGCAGCGTAATCTAAAACAGTGGTTCCCAACTTGGGGGGCACGACGCACTTCCATGGGGCGTAAGGGGGTTGGAACAATTAGTGAATAACATTAACTGTCCTCTAATAATTGAATAAACGCTTTATTTCAATGCCTTTTACAAAGTATCAGGTTGATGAATAACTCCGTAGCATTTATTGTTGCGTTGGTAACAATATTCACTGACGAATATTATTTTATTTAAACTAGAAATAATAATATTAACACGTAGCAAAATAAAATAATAATTGAAACTTTAATATTTATAAATCAAACACTAATACTTTAACGTCCATTCAACTTAACTGTTATAAAATATATATTCTCATATTATTTAATTATAAAAAAAACACACACATTGTTTTGGAAGCATCTGTCATGATAAAATAATTTCATATCTTTTAAGTTTCACTGAACAAATTTAATTACTCAAACAAACAAAATATCACTATCATTGCTATAAAATTAGTTTCGGAATTAAAGGAAATTACATATTAATAAAAGAAATCGTCACGTTTTAGAAAATAATACTTTTCAAATTCTTGATTGAAATAAGAGGTATTATAAAAAACGCTCGTGTTTTGTTTTAAGGTAAAAATAAATGTTTAAGATGAGTAATGTGAGGAAAGATGGAGAGATGTAAAAAAGGGGGGTGGGGGGATTTTGAATGAAGATGGCGTGACCCGAGTCTTGTTTTATTGAAGTTTCTCTTGGCGATGTATAGAAGGGGTTGCACGAAGGTAGTGTGTCAGGAGCTACAAGAAAAGAGGTGGAACGAGAGGGTTGTGAAGGAGCTATTCTTTACTCTCCAGGTCAGAAATATACTTTGAACACATCCCTCCATCTTCTCTTCTCTTTTCCTCTCTTCATCCCGTACACCAGTTGAAGACTAGGATAGATAGAGAGGGGGGAGTTTCTATAAATTATAGGAAAAAATTTGGGGAGAGAAACTTTATGTAGAGACAGTCAGAAGCTTACATCCTTTTTTTTTTCTGAACTTGTGTCAACATATCTTCAATGCCATCACTTTTATCTTAGATGTATAGGTCAACGTTATTTTTTAAAATTCTATTTCAAATATCACTCACGTGACACAATTTATCGCTTTTTCCGTGTCTTCCATGCCCGATGGTAGGTAAGAAGTTATATTTACGCGAACCGTGTCCTTATGCCCGTTTGAGCTAGTGGCATATCCGCTCTAAGGATCTGGAGACGAGGATGGTAGAACTGAGAGACAATGCCCCAGAATTTGACTGAAGGAAGAGTCGGAAGCAATTTAAATATAATCATCTCATTTCACTTGATCAAGTTTTGAACCCCGACCTCTTGTTCACTGGCCAACTAGATTAGAAGATACTGACGCCCCCGTTGCGGAGGTTTAATCAATGTTTTTTTTACACTGCATCATACTACCTTTCAGGGCTATCCCTATTAATTACATTCATAGGGTAGGACCCGCTTCGGTGGCTGCATGCTCTAATGCGCTACTCTCGTGTTAAACTATACTACCATAGACGGGAAGATTGGGGTTCGATCCCGGTTGGGTACACTTGGGGGTTTCTTCTTAATGTTTTTTTCACTCTCCCTCCATGCAAATGTGGATGCACATCCTCTACATGTGCGTACAACCCGGATGGGTCATAAGACGTGGTGCTAAAAAGAATTCTTAAATGTGTCTTGGACATTGTGGCACCATACAAACTGCTAGACAACAAACTGCTCGACAAGCTATAAAAAAATATTTGGAAGGCTGGGTGGGTCAAGTGGCCGACATGACTTGGACCAACTGCTAGACAAGCTCAAGTATAGGGGTACAAAGTGATAGACAACCAAGCGATCGACACGAGAGAACAAATCTGTAAAAAGACCAACTGCTAGACACCCAGAAACGATATGGACCAAGTGATCGACACGAGCTGGACCATGTGATAGACAAGCTCCCATATAAGAGGACAACGTGATAGACAACCAAGCGGTCGACACGAGAGTACAAACATCGAGATTAATCCAGTTAAGAGCGGCTCAAGTGACAGACAAGTTATTTCAAAATTAACAAAGTTATAAATATTGGCTTAGAAAGTTGGGTGTAAGGATGGTCTGGATCCTCCTAGAAATTGCTGCCCTCCCGACATCCTAGATTTAACTATCCCAAAAAGTGTGAGGTCCACTTATGTGT
>CABFOV010000315.1:151991-226414 GCA_902141375.1 Timema poppense
CCCCCCCCATTATAATAATTCATTCTATTCACAAAGATTCATTCTGCGCTCATGGATCATTTACTTTACGTTTCCGCAGTATTTAGGTCTTAATGACCCGTCTCGGTGGCCGCGTGGTTTAACGTGTTACTCTTATAGTAGACGATGACGGGGAGTTCGAGGTTCGAATATAGGTCTGGTGTACTGAGGGTGGTTTCTCAAAAATGTTTATTCACTCTCCCTACACGCAAATGTGGGTACACTTTCTAAAAATATAATCTCCCTAATTCCTAAAACTACTAGCGTAATTAGTACATAAGCGTATAACCCGAACGGGTAGTAAGATGCAGCGGTAATAAATAAGGACTTAGTGACCAATCAAATTATCTAGATATTTTTCTCGTTTAGTTCTGGAAAATTTTAATTTTTGAACTATTTTTACTAGTGTTATATGTCATAGAAAATAGCTTTGTGTTCATTCCAGTAAACACCAAACTTTTTCACTGTTAAAAGCTCTGTCATTATTTAACTTAAGCTCAACATATGAGTGTCAATATTACGGCTACCTAATCTTCCCCCTTAAAAACCATACCGTTGGCGGTGGTGAAGGCTAAGGTGGGGATTTAGGGGACGCCAGAAAATGTAAGTGTTTTTGAAGTTTTTATTGCAAAACTTGTTTTTTGGTCAAAATAAATCAAATACTGCTTAAGCACAAACATAGTTTAATTTTCTTCACATGGTGACCTCAAGAATTTGTTGATTATCTCTTAAGAGTGTCCTGGAATTTAATGTTTTAACTTTTTCTCATAATTTAAAAAAAGTTTCTCATCTAATGCCGCTTTGCTAATGACGGATATTCAAAACCTGTTGATATCCCCACGCGAAGAAAATTAAACTCTTTGTTTCTATTTTATTTATTTGTGCCAACAAATGTTTTACTGCAAACTGCAAAAACACTACCCTTTTGCTCGCAATCCCTTCACTCCCACCTTAATCGCTTAACACGTTGCTTACTGTCTGGCCACAATATATCAAATCAGTAGGCCTATGTGTCGAATTAGTAGCCAGACGGCCTTAACGTTACCACAGTATTGCGTGGCTTCACTAAGCCGGAGGGAGAATTATTAAAATTAATCAGATCTACAACTCGCCTACAAAGTTTGAAAGTTTCCATAAGTTTTTGGAGCATACCGTAGATCTATATTAACCTTCTATAAAGAAAAACTTTTTAATTTTTTCCTTTCTCTTATCTGCCTTGCTTCTATTTCTCTATTAGACACACACTCTAAAACTCAACTCACGTGCGGTATCACGTGAGAGACACGGTTCGTTACCCCTGAAGTGGAGCTACTCGCATTACATCCCTTCAAGGTTGATATTTTCTCCCAGCAGATATCTTACGCTCCAAACCCGCCCCCCCACCAACCCAGCAAGAGTTTATTTTGCTTCTCTATTATGTATTCCCAACCACTGCGCCAAACATTGCCCCTTTTGTTTCTTCCTCTCATAGTACGCCCAACCTTGTCGAATCTCATAATCATGTTGGGGAGATGAGATTAAACTTTACTTTTAAGGGTGTCGCCTACCTGAAGGGAAATATCCCTAAACTGAGGTATTTATGAAAATGGCAGCTTCAAAAACTCCGAAACAATCCTAGTTTATTTTGGAAGTTTCTTTTGTCAGGTCTCATTACCCGTTTGGGTCGTACGAATATATATATTAATTTGTTGTCTAATGGGATAGGGATGGTGAAGGTAGAATTTAGAGGAAGTGCACCCGTATTTGCCCGGAGAGAGAATGGGGAAAAAACATTTATGAAAATACACCAGTACACCTGACTGGTATTTGAGGCCTGACCTTCCCGTTACCGGCAAGCAAGATAATATGAGGCTGACACTTAGACCGCGTGCCCTCTGGTATGGGTGTGACCGTATACAAAAACAGCTTTGTCTGAGGAAGACCAGATCCATGTTTCTAATCCTCTACTTAGATCTCAGAACTTGACATTTCGTGTGAAACGTCCTTGAAAATGAGCTAATTTCACCTTTTAATGATTCTTTCAAAAGTTATTTAAAATTATTTCTTAACCCTATAATAAAATGACACACACTTTACTAAAATGTTTGTTATCACCGCGTCTTACTACCTTTTCATGCTACAGGAATGTATGAAAAATACGCTAATGGGTTAGGGATTGGGAAGGTTGAATTTATAAAAAGTGTACCCGCATTTGCGTGGAGGAAGAGTGGAAAACCTTTTATGAAGACCACCCAAGTTCACCTGATTGAGATTCTAACCTAGATCTCCCCATTCTCGGTAGTCTAGCTCAACACGAAACTAGTGCGTTAGCTAACTAAGCCAGCGAGGCGGATTAATGGATAATATAATCTAGTGGTAATGTAATGTTGAGATTGCCTCTGTTGTCTTGTGGTTAGAGTTCCTGGATACATATCTAGAGGTACCCGGTTCGATCCCTGGAGCTTCCAGTGTTTACTGTGAAGCAGTGGGTCTGAAACGGGGTCAACTCAGCCTCGTGAAGACAATCAAGGAGCTACGTGATTAAACAAGTTTCGGCTCCGGTCTAGAAAGCTTAGATTAACATCTGGAGGGTTCTTTGTGCTGACCATATTACACCCTCTATCCACAAATGGTGGCACTATCTTTGCCAACATGCGGCGGCCGCTCGGTTGGTATCTAGTTCTCTTGCGAGCTGATGCCATGGCGAGAGAATGTGATATTGTGTTGTTGCTTCACGGATATGTACAGTAGCCCCATGGCTTCTTTGGTGCTGACTGACAGCTCACAGCTGACAGCTTTGAAAAGTTACCAGACCAAATTATGTATCCCTACACCGAACCATATAATCTGCAAAAACATGTGTTTAGCAGCTGTCACTTCTGACGGTCAAAATGTAGGCATATACCTAAATGTTGACTGTCGGAAGTCAGCTGTGAGCTGTCAGTCAGCACCAAATAAGCCATGGGGCTACTCTATTTTGGTTAAAAAGCGGCGCTGGCACTTAACTGTTACAATGAGAAGTGGTGGACTAGAGCAAACTAACTTTCCCTTTGAACGATAATATTAAAAACACCTTTGTGCCAACTGGATAAAAGAAAATACGAAAGTGGAATCAATTATATAAATTAATTACCTCTTTTATGCATTACCCCAAACATGGATTTTCATTTTATATACACACACAACATAATTCAAAATGGTTATAGATTATTTTAACGACCCGTACATTTGGCCACGTGGTGGTCAGTGCACCCGGTTACGAGCTTAAGAGTCCAAGGTTCGATTCCACGCTGGTACCTTGGATAATTTTCTCTCTATGGGGAATGATACCAACGGTGACCGGGGGTTGTTTGGTTAAGTTTAATTTTAGGTTTAATTTCACTCCTGGCGCCACACCTTCATAATCACGATCATTACAACATCTCATTGCGGGAACGACGTGTAGACACCCTCCATAGGTGTACCCCGGGCAAAGCTCTGTGCCACTAGAGCGGCTAATAGTCTACATACTGGTGATGAAACTGGATGTCATATCCCTCCCGGTCATATATGCCAAACGATAAAAAGAAATGATCCGTATGTCATAATGTGTAAACTGACCCCATTTAAACTTATTTCCAACTGTTTACTTAAGCGTGGGCACTAACCGAGAAGGAAACAACAAGACTATTATTACTTTGTTAGATAAAGAAAGCTGCTTGAAATGTAGGTGAGAAAAAGACGTGGATAATCCCGTTTCAGCAAATAACACTCGGAACTACTCAAAACATTGTGTCTTCTCCAGAAAGGTTACTGTTAAAACTTCACAATGGTTGTCTGTCTGAAGTGAAAATTGCTTGTAATTTAGTATTTAACAAGAAAATTCCCATGAACAAGTTTAATTTGTTTTACTCGACAAAAAAACGACTTTGTTGTAAGCGCGGTAATGGACTTTATGAGTCAGCAGACAAGCTAAAAGAGATAAATACCCTTCAGGTGAAGTTTTTGAGCATTTCAAAACATTTAGATGACTGCTTTTAATTGGGTCAGTTGCTTTAAGGTGGGGATACAGGGGACGTGAGAAAAGGTCAGTGGTTTTGAAGAGATTATATATATATATATATAAAAGAATTTTGTTCAAAATAAATCAATAGAAATGTAGAGTTTAATTTTCTTCACATGGTGACATCACCAGTTATTAAATATCTGTAAAAGGAGTCCTGCAACTTAATGACAACTTTTTCTCTTTAATTAAGAAGTTTCTAATTAAGAACACTGGCCTTTTCTCGCGGTACTATATTATCACCTTAAGAGCTGGTAGATTAGTAGCTATGACAGCTTGGGATTTGTAATTATTTTTGTTTAATTCATGAAATCCTAAAGTAGTATTTAATGTTCAAACTTAAGGACCCGTCTCACACAACGTATAATGAGTAACTTAGGTGGATAGGCTATAGTTCTAATCGGACATTGCATCGTGATGCAGTATGTAAAAATGTAAAACGTAATTTCACTTTCGATGTTGTCATGTGAGGAATACAGATATCAATTGGACTCAATACTCAACTGTTTTAATTTTTCAATTATTATTTGAGATATTTAAGGTGCACTTTATGAATCTACTGATTGCATCAACATGCGACCTATAAAATAACTTAAATGTAGAACAGAGACCCAACACCCGGCCCCCGGCCGTTAATTCATAATTATGAAAGAATAAATCTTAATAATATTTTTTTGACCATATCAAGAATCGAACACAGGACTCTTAGCTCTGTAGGCAGATACGCTACCGACTGAGTTAAGTTGTTGGACATTGTTTGAATTAAATCCTTCTGATAATTAGTGTTATCAAACTCCTGAAAGGCAATAAGAACTTTGTTTATACTCTAGTAACTGGGTTAAAGACATTTATTGTAATACTGCGCTAACTGATTTCCTTATAGAGACAACTAAGTTACACGTTAACCTCGGGCTCTTTATACCGCTTTGGAAACAATACTCCTTTCCCTCCTCTTTTCGATTGACTGATCCTACTTGAGAGAATAGATGATATTCTTTTGTATCTTCGCTTTGCCTCTCGTTCGATGCAGAGTAAAGCTTTTGTACGAGGTTAAAATAAAAAGTATTGTAACTGTTTCAAATAGGATTATCTCTTTGTCGTGAAATGTAAGTCTATCGACTTTATTAATATTCGTGAAGTTATTATTTATCAATGAATAAAGATAGTCCTTATTAATCTCGGTGTAATTTGTTTTTACTAACGATATTATTATTTTTTATTAATTTTCGTGGAATTGGTATAAATCAATGAACAATGGTAGTGTTTATTAATTTTGAACAATGGTAGTGTTTATTAATTTGCGTGAAATATTTGTTTATCAACTAAATGTCATTTATAAATGTCCGTGAAATTTGTCTTTATCAATGGATGATTTTTTTTTATCTATCAACTTTAAATTTATGTTTATCGTCTAACAATATTGTTTTTTAAAAATCCTCGTTAAGTTTGTATTTACGAATATAAACTATTGAGAGTGTTATTTGTTAATCTTTTGTTTTTACTGTCGAAATATGGTGTCCTTTATTAATCTTAGTGAAATTTATGTTTATTGATGAACAATCATTTTTCTTTATTAATTTTCATGCGTTTTGTGTGTATCGACGAACGATAGTGCTCTTTATTTGATTTGATTTTTCAGCACTCCATCCTATTTCCCATTCGGGTTATAATCTTACTATTTATTAATTATCGTTAAGAGCGCGCATCACATGCCAATCAACTCTGTGATACAGTCGACTCGAAATCGTAAATTTATACGAATACTCGTCCACGTGATTAAACATTAATAGAGATAAAGAGTTAATAGAAGATCTTAATACAGAATATTGTTGAACTATTAAATTATATTTGGATAAAAATTGCACTGAAAAGGCCGTTTTAGACCAATTTAAAACGGCTTCATAGATAAGCACTGAGCACAAATCTTCATTCTGTAATAAGGGACACATTGTAATTATTAACAAGAAACTTTATCGCTTTGTCCCCCATCACCACCGCGGAAAATGTCGAGTAATCATTCTAATACGAAGGCACTGCACACATTTCTGGCATTTCAAAGATGTTTTATATTCACTTTAACTGCCTTACCCGCGTGAGCTGGGAGCCGAGTTGGGCCTGCCATGACGCACGCTCTTAAATGTTTGTTTTTCAACCAAATGTGGTGTTATTAACTAATTTATTTTATATTTGTATCTATCAATTTATTAATATTTAGCACCGCGTCTTACTACCCGTTCGGGTTATACGCTTTTAAGTACTAATTACTCTAATGGATTAGGAATTGGGAAGGTTGAATTAGAGGAAGTGAACCCGCATTTGCGTGGAGGGAGAGTGGAAAACCACTTAGGAAAAACCACCCCCAGTTCACCCGACCGAGATTCGAACCTCGATCTCCCCGTCCTCAGCAGTCGAGCTTAGCACGACACGCACGTTAGCCAACTACGCCACCGAGGCGGGTTTGTATCTATCGATGAACAATGGTGAGTGCGCTTTATTATTGTTGATGAAATTTGTGTTTTATCGATGTACCCTTTTTATCTCCTGTGAGGTAGCATACCTATCATTAAGGTAGAAACCCTACCTTGCATTATTTCCACTATGGTATAGCTTATAAGATAGGGTTATATTGTGATCCATAAAGGGAAGGCTACCTTTCAGGGTAAACCTAGCGTACAATGGTGTTATTAAAATGGGAATGTAGAATGTAGAGGATGTGATGAAAGGTCAGTGTTTTTGCAGTTTTTATATAAACATTTGTTTGGCTAAAATAAATCAAGTAATCCAGTAGAAACATCAATTTAATTATTTTACTCACATGTAGTTTTCAGGGCCTCTGAACCCCCTGATAAAATTCCTCTTAAAGTTTTTTTAGTCCTCCTTCAATTTTTCATTAATCCTGTCTATTAAAAATTAATTAATTAATCCTATCTGATAAAAGAAATAAGACAAAACATATTATATCTATACTAATACTTTAGTAATAGTACTAGTAGTGGAAATGTGAATGCTTGTCTTAAATAGATGCAAACATTTTATAGATCCCAGGAAATTACCAGGCCCCTTTTAGACCCCCGGGCCCAGGTAAGGTGTATTCCCTACACCCCCTCTCATAGGCCTTAGATGATATCAACAGTTGTTGAGTATCTGTCATTAGCGTAGCGACATTAGATTAGACACTTTTTAATTGAAGGGGAAAATATGTCATTAAATTCCAAGACGCCCTTGACAGTAATTAAATAACTGTTGAGATATCACCCACCATGTGAATAAAATTAAACTGGAGGATTATTTGATTTATTTTGAAAAACAAAAAAGGTTTGTTATAAAAACTGCAAAAATACTGCCCTTAACTTGTGTTCCCTACACTCCCATTTTAAATCATATTCGTGAAATAATTATATATAGACGATTGATGGTGTTCATTATGAATTTTAATTATTTTTATTGCCACCTGAAATACAAAACGCGTAAAAAGAACAAAGTTAATAATTAATTTTTACTTAATCGAAGTGGAACCAAAAGGTCAAAGGATCGCATAACTACCCAGATGATTTTTTTATTATTATTTTATAACTTGATATTCGAACAATAAATTATAAATATAGCATTAAGTTCGCGCTGGCCTTTAGTGGCAAATATATTATTTTGAATACAGATAATGCCTACGTTAGCTTTGAAATGAACTGAAACACCACTTTTTTCGTTAAAGCATGTACATAATCCTGTGTTAAAGGGGGAGGGAACACGATATTTTAAGTGATTAGTTTCCAAACTTTGCTGCATGAAAGTATTTTTAGTTGATAATTATATTTCCGATGTTCCGTAATCTCCCTCTCTCTCACACACACACACACACACACACACACATTAACCTATCTTAATCTACTCTACCACATTTAACTTATACCGTACTATGAACTTATGTAAAGTCTTGCCAATAGCACACATCGTGTGATAAATGTTCCAAACGTCCGAAACGAATCATGTTAGTATATGATAAATTGATTTTAAATTACAACCTCGTGTTCTACAGCTATACTTTTCCATATTACTTTAATGATGAATTACTAAACACACCCAAGTATCGATTTGTTATAGCTCTGAAGATGGCGCTTATAATCTACTAGACCCCCCCCCCCGCATTATTATTTTCAACACACATATTGAAGAATCATCATAGACTCTACTATAAAATATGAGTGACTATCGACATTTTTATGAGGAATAAATTAAATTTTCAAAATAAAATATAGCCTATGCTACTCGCTGATAATGTAGCTTTATATTGACTAAATAATTTTTTAAATCGGTCCAGTAGTTTTTGAGTTTATCCATTACAAACAAAAAAACAAACAAAAATCAAATCTTTCCTCTTTATAATAATAGTGTAGATACGTATTTCGTGATAGATAGCTAAATAAAATTAAAACAACAATTTTCGGCGATTTGTAGTAAAGGATAAGAATTCAGTACACAACTTGCTATATTTAACTAAATTGACCACTTTTCGATTGCCATTGTCCCAAATGGTGTATTTCTATAATGTTTATAATACAGATCTGAATCGGGCCCGCAGTATTGGTCCATCAAAAGGACAACGCGCCGCGAGCTTGACATGACTTCTCTAAGCCATAAGGCTAGCCCTATACTTTCTAGAGGTTCGGGTTAGAATCTCGGACAAGTGCACTAGGGGCTAGTTATCCGTCTCTCAGTTTTCCCATCATCGTATCAGTCTTTTCCTATAAAACCTACCCTAACTGCGCCCCCATTCTTTGGATTAAGTAATCGATAGTCATTTTGTTAAACGTACTTCTAGTAATTAAAAGAAAACCTTACGTTTAGTGGAATACAACTCTCAACTTCATGGGGTGTATTTTTTATCAACCCGCCTCGGTCGCGTAGTTTCAGCTAACGTGCTAGTTTCTTGTTGAGCTAGACTGCCGAGGACGGGGAGATCTAGGTTTGAATCTCGCTCAAGGGGACTAGGGGTGGAATTTCTTAAACGGCTTTCCACTCTCCCTCCATGCAAATGGGATTTCACTTCCTCTATATTCAACCTTACCAATTCCTAACCCATTAGCGTGATTAGTACTTGAGTGTATAACCAGAACGGGTAGCAAGACGCTGTGGTAAGTATTATTATTATTATAATGTTTGCCAAAAATTGCACACCATGTCTCTTTTTCACCCCATTTAACTACCCTTTCGGACTATATACATATTTAGCACCATATTTATATATATATATATATATATATATATATGTATGTATGTATGTGTGTGTAATATATTTGTATTCAGCACCGTATCTTACTACCTGTTTGGATTGTACGGCTATGTACTAAGTACGCTTGTGGATTTAGGATTAGTAGGGTTGAATTTATAGAAGGGTACCCACTTTTGCGTCAAGGGAGGGTGGAAAACCACTCTGAGTACATCTAACCGTGATTCGAATCATAATCTCACCGTCATCAGCAGTCTAGTATATTGCGAGAGTGACGCCTTAGACCATGCTGCCACTTACGTGGGTGGGCCATATATTAAGTATGCTAACAACTTAAGGATACTTAAGGTATAATTGATATAAAATGTACCCGCATTTGCGGATAAGTATAGTGATTGACTGTTTATGAAAAATCATCTTCAAAAAACCCGGCAGGGATTTTAACCCCAACCACCTCGTTAATGGAGAGCCAGACTAAATTGGCTAGACATTTAGACCACGTGCCCCGGTACCACGATTAATAAAACTTTAGTTTCATCCTGACCCCAAAAATCTAGAAATATAAATTTGTGAACGATTTTGGGCGTGGTGTTTTATGCCTCTTACTGTGCTTTACTGTATTCACTATTGTTATTAATGTGTATTTTGTCCCTGTCGATGTTTTCTTCTTTCATTGTAAACCATTTTGTAATAAATCCTTCGACAAATTTGATTTGGAACTCGGTCGTAGTAGATATGTGCATACACATTGTAGTGGTATTAAGCTGTCATTTATTGTACTCTCATGTTTATAAGTTATGATTAACGCTGGCAAATTTGGATGAAATATTGGTAATACAAATGCTTAGACATGCACATTACTCTTATATTATTCGACCATACAATATTCTATTTCAAAATTTTAACGTCGTTCATTTTAATTACATGGAAATAAGCTTGTGGACAAGTCGATGTGTATATGGGTTCACATCTGCTGTTAGAAATATAGAGTTTAGGAATCTATATAGAACGATAAATATGTGGATACAAATTTCGGAAAAATAATATATTTGATGGTTTGGCATGCTTTCGTAAGTTTTACCAGTGAATAGTACAAAGATTCTAGTATCAGTATTTAAATACATACATTTTCAGTAAAATTATGATCTATAAAATCCTATAAATGCTCAGCCAATGTAATTTTTGTTTTTTGTTTATTCAATAATAATACTATATAAAATATATTTTATTCAATAATAATACTATATAAAATATATTTTAGCATCTTCAACGACAAACGTAAAAATTATTATTTAGGTATCAGATGTCTTCTTGAATTACAGATGTGTTAAATACATCTGGAGTTATCGGAGTTAAGGTTGACCTCGTATAGTTAAAATTAACTAAAAACAACCCGCTTTTGTGGTCGCATGGTCTAACGCGCTACTCTAGCAGTAGACTAGACTGTGGATGACCAGGAGATTGAGGTTCGAATCTCGGTCGGGTGTATTGAGGGTGGTTTTTCCCTAAGCAGTTTTCCCACTCTCGCTCCGCGCAAATTTGGTACACTTCCTCTAAATATAACCTTTCTAATCTCCAACACCGGGATCGTAATTAGTACATATGGGAATAATCCGAACGGGTAGTAAGATGCGGTGCTAAAGAAAATAGATTTAAACAACAATTTATATTTTTGTAAATGATTAAAAATTTTAAATTTTCATAGGATTTATTAATTTGTTCTCTTTGTTTCATTGCACTTCCGAGCTATACGCTAATGAAGTAGGGCTATGGTAGGTATAATTTAAAGGAAAATGTACTCGAATTTGCGTGGATTAAATTGAGAAACCGTTTGGTAAATAAAAAATTTCTCAGTACACCTCCATTGCCTACCAATACAAACTAAATGAGCTTGACATTTTGCGTGTCCACTGGTATGTGTTTTATTATTATTATTATTATTATTATTATCACAGCGTCTTACTACCCGTTCGGGTTGTACGCACTTACGCTAATGTGGAATGGTAGGGTGATTGTGAGATGAAAATGGAGGACCGATAGCTTAACGTGGGATCCGAACCATAGTGGAGACCTGTCATTCCACACATTCATAAGTTTTGATTAATACACATTTTTTCAGAGGTGCAGGAAGGGTTTGACAATCAGATAAATCTGTGCCGGGACCGAGGATTGAACCCCGGGCCCCTAGAATTGAAGTCTGACCCCTTACCCCTAGACCGGTTTTTGTTGTAAAGATTGCTAAAACTTTAGAAAGAAACATTTTCCCATTCGCTTCTAGATCGGTATTTAGTTAATAAAAATGTGTTTATGTAGTTAATGGGTTAAACACACTTTTCAAAGCAAAGATTGTGCTTTTTCCACATTTTTACATCCCCTCCTGTAAAATTAAGAACATAAAAAAAGGTACGTTATTTCTAAAGACCAGCTTATAGAAAAGCATTAACTACGCGGAAAACACGTAGGTTGAAACTAAATAAAAGTATTTTTTTCCGTTTATTTTTATATATATATATATCCCTTAAATGTTTTCACTCTAGAATTTCAGATGTTCATTTCCTTTCTGAGCTACAAAGCAGGACTGAGCTCCGTGTGGTGCAAACCCACTAATCACATAAAGAGTAGTAAAAAAAAAAGAACGTTACGAAAAAAATAAAGGAAAATGGGCCAAGCTTCGTGAATCTGTAGATGAGGTTGAGGCAAAAGGTAAAGTATAGTCAGATCAATGTAAGAAATAAATGATCACACATTTCAATAAGTTATTTCACTTAATTTTATATAATGATACGCCAAGCCGTGTACACTACTTAAGATTCCCACTGGTTCCACACCTTATTAATCAGTATCATCACATCTCATTGTGGTTACGTGTAGGTAACCTCCTATGGTATACCCTGGCGAACATATATCACGGTCAAATATGCCGCCATTCGTTTAAAAAAAAATATTACAAATTAATGGCGTTCTCAACTTAAATTTAACCAAAAATAATTATTATGAACCTAACTTTTTACATTATTACCAGAATTTTTCTCTTAATCTTCTACAGATGCACGAGTTCTTTTAACATATTTCCACATTGTCAGAAAATTAAGGACAGACCAACCAAAAAGCAAGTTTTTTTAAAAAATTCTCGCGAAACCCTGGTTGGTATTACCGCTCTTATGCGAGTTTTTTTTATTTTACTCGACTATCCGACCATGTTTATTTTTTCTAACTAACCGCCTTGGTGGCGTGGTTAGCTAACGCACTAGTTTCGTGTTGAGCTAGACTCATGAGGACGTGGAGACCGAGGTTCGAGTCTCGTTCGGGTGAACAGGTTTTTTCTTAAACGGTTTTCCACTTTCCCTTCACGCAAATGTGGGTTCACTTCCTTTATATTCGACTTTCTCGATTCCTAACCAATTAGCCTAACCAGTACTTAATCTTATAACTCGAACGGGTAGTAAGAAACGGTGCTAAGTAAATATTTTTTCTGACAAGCTAGGAAGATATCCTGAAGATATAAACGATACCATTGTTTAGATTTATAGAAGTCGAATAAACTTGATCAAACATTTTAAATCAAGGGGAAAAGTTATAAAATGCCAGGATGTCCATGACAAAATATAAAATAACTGTTTTGATTATCATGCGAAAAAGCATATTTGACATAAACTGCTTTACTTTCCATCTCACTCTAAACCCCCTCCCTCTCTAAACAAAAGGTTCCTGGCCCCAAAATTGGTTGTATAGTTGATAAACGTTAATTTCATTGTTGTTTTGTTTTTGAGACGTGTCATACTATCTCCTCGGCTTAGATTAAAAGGGAAAAAAAACTCCATGGCGTCAGCCCGCAATCCAGCTGTACCAACCGAGCGGCCGCCGTCTATTGGAAACGATAGTATCAACATCTACGGATATAGGTTGTCATGTGGTCAAGCACAACGAGCCCTCTAGCCGTTAATCTCAGTTTTCCAGACCGGAGCCGTTACTTTTGTCATTCAAGTTGCTCCTAATTTGAGCTTACGAGGCTGAGCTGATTCACTGCTTCACAACAATTCTGTAGGTGCCGTGGATCGAACTAGGGAGTATGTATTTGTAGCCAGGAACTCTGACCATTAGACGGCAGAAGTGGTCCTAAATATACCAAAATTGACGTGGAGGGCTAATGGGAAACCCCCTAGGAAAATCTACCCTCAGTTCATCTGGCCGTGATTTGAACCCCGACCTCCCCATCACCGGCTAACTATATTAGACGAGTTTGACGTTTAGTACGCGTGCCCAACGGTGTGTGTTGATATTGTTGATTATGTAAGTTTTAAATCACGTTTTGATATTTTTTTTTACATTCCTTACTGTTTCCAGCCTGAGGTCTGGGATTTTTTTTTTATCCAATCGATACATTTTCCACTACCGGCTTATTAGGCCTGTCGTAGCTTCATATACCTTATAATCTAACTTAAGGCTGGGACAAGCACAGCATCCAGCCCCCCGGTCGTTAATTCATCATTGTTGTGTAAGGGTAAACCTACTTTTCACCACTGATAACAATTATGGCCATGCTGGGAATCGAACCTGGGACTCTTATCTCATTGGGCAGACACTATACCAACTGAGAGAAAGTGTCGGATTTGTGTAAATATTTTTTAAATACAAGTAGGATATTTAAAGCAGTAATTAAAAAAAATATTCTATTATTAATAAATTACAATACAAATAAAATAAATGGTGATTTTTTTTTATAGTGGAAAAGGAAAGAATGGCAGAGGATAGGAGATAAATTATTTTGCAAGAAGGCGTTCTAAGGAAGAAAAAAATGTGTGTGTGTGGGTGGAGACGAAAAAGAATCACATTCTATTTGGGAGAAAAAAAAAGTTGAGGTCAGAGTTTACAAGGGTACCATCAACTTAATTTAGTAATTAATTAAAAGTGTAACCATTGGCGCAGATACAAAGGGGGTGGGCGTTACAATGGTGTGAAGAGTTCAGCCCTCGTTGCTTGTGAGTGAGAAGGGGGGANAGAAGTTCACTTTTCTGACATTCCAGTATAATTAATCCTACATTTTATTACGGTCTTTTTATTTTTAGAAGTCTTGTCAGAAGGGGAATATTTAATTAATTGTTCGAATGATGGTGAAAATTATCAACTTATATTACAGTAAATTTGTTAGATTATTTGGATACGTGGATAGTTTATTTTCCCCCATTATAAGTCCCGAACTTTATTTAACAGAAATTATATTTCCTTCAATCAACTTTTATATTATTGGGGAACATTTGATATTGAAAGGTTTGTAACGTGTTCACTTTTGTATCAACTAGTACTGTATGTCATATGCTTTTATACGCCAACTATTCACTACTAGATATAGGCTACCTTTTCTATTTTACAAATACAAACATATCGTACGATAACACATATTAAAGAGCGTTTTTTTAAAATGGTATTTCATAAATAAATAAATAATTTTCTTTCCTATTTCTTTAAAAAAACACCTTATGAAAAATCGACCCTTTATTTTGTGTTTGATGCTATAAAAGACCAATATTGCAATTAAATGCGTATATAAGCTAAGCAGGAAGTTGCGCTAGCGACTAAGCCAAGAGGTCAAACTCAATTGCAGTCCAACTTCCTTATTTGATAGCTAACCGGCCCCGTGGTGAAGTGGCTACGAACCTGGAAGTCCCGGGTTCGATTTCCGGCTGGTATCTTTTGTACTTTTCCCGAAAGGGGAAATGCCCCAACGGTCACCAGGGGTTGGTTAGTTTGGTTTAAGTTAGGTTGTGTTTCCACTGATTTCACACCATCATCTCATCGGAACACGGAAAGTACGTATGTTCGATTAGTACATATTATTACATATTAGTACATTCGGGCGTTCCCTAGGCAACGGTACATCAGTACTGTCCAATCTTTCCATAAACTGGGCTACGAATGATGTAGTCCAGATGCACAATATTATTATCTGACAGCTAGAAAAGTAACGGTATCTACTTTCACGAACACGTCAAGTGATGTTATCGGCAGCTGTTACTTTTGATAGATGTTATCAATACCTATAAAAACACAAATAATAAAAGTAAAATGTTATCAATGTTGGCCTAAAAAAAATGTATATTTTCTGAAAATTTCTTCCTACTAAAATTCTATCTTTCAGTCGGTTAACAATTTATTAGTACTCACCTACAAGAAGTTTCTAAACCTACGTAATAATATTCTTACGCCAAAAGAAGTGTTCTGCAACTTTCCATATTTTCAAGATAAATATAGTGACTTCATTATCAAATTTGGTTACTCTACAATTATTTGTTTTATCTTCTCTAAAAGTGTCAATTTAATTTGAGCTTAGCTATACCCTCTCTTGCGTACATTACGTATTTTTTATCTCCTCGGACTCTTATGGCGCCCGTATAAACTAAACTTCCTTTCAACAATCTACGAATTTTAATGACTCTCCTCGTTGCGCGTTATTTAACGATTGTATAATACAACCCTCTAATTTTCCTTCGCAATGAGTCTTTATTACCCAAGGTATTACTATGACTTAAAATTGGCAGTGTTGGGGGAAAAACCCGTGGGTCGTATGGCGCGGCGGGCGTGCATTTGTGAGCGGAAAATAAGATAGTTTGTTTAAATAGAGGGCCAGTTTCATAGTCAGGTTTAGTACGCCTCAAGTGCGGTGCTACACTAAATACATGACGACACCTACCTAAACCAGAATGGAATGGGCCAGTTTCCTATGTGAGAACGGCCCCTTCCATTTTGGTTTGGATAGGTGTCGTCTTGTATTTAGTGTAGCGCCGCACTTGAGGCGTACTAAATTTGACTATGAAACTGTCCCTTTGTATATTTTTTATACTTGGTCCTTTCACTTTGTATGCTTGATTTTAAGTAAATAGATTTCTTATATCGTGTTTTAAAAGCAACGCATACTTGAAATAAGGTTGGGGAACGGGGCTTTATCACCATGCTTTGATGACAATTTTTTGCACTACGTCTTACTACCTGTTCGGTTTATACTCTCGTGTACTAATTAAGCTAATGGTTTTAGGGATTAGTAAGGCTATATTAAGAGGAAGTTTTCCCGCATTTTCCTGAAGAGAGAGAAAGATAGTGGATTTTTTTAAACTACCCTCACTTCACTCGAAAAAGATTCGAACCTCGATCTACTCGTCATCGGCAGTCTAGTCTACTGTGAAAGTAGTGCGTTAGACCATGCGGCCACCGAAGCGGGTAATAGTTATTTCTTTTAGGGACTAAACAAGGCTTCCAGGTTAAATTACCGGTATATCAGAGTAATTATTTAACATTGATTAAATTAGGGTTTCTCCTTTCAGTGATGAAATGAGGAAGTTAGTTTGTAAGTCGTATGCTGATATAATCGGTTAATCTAGTCTAACCCAAAAAGTGTCTCAGACTTGCATCGGTGCATACGCCAACTAAATATCAGACTCGCATAGTCTGATTTGCTGATTAATGGAAGGCTGTGGTTCGATTCCCGGTCGGGTATACTGAGGTTTAATTTTACTAAATTGTTTTCCACTCTACCTCCTCTCAAATGTGAGCCCATATAAGTTCATATAGACTGTGGAAGCCTAAAACATGTTTATTAATACGTTTCCTAATATTGATATGGTGACTTTTATAATCGATAGCTCTAAAGCCACACAATGTATCCGCCTCGGTATCCTTGGTTCGGGTCCTGACCAATTTATTATACGAACTGATCGCCCTGGATTCATTTGTCTGCCAGATAGTTTTTCGTTCCCTACCAACGAAAGATCACAAATAAATAATTATGGTTAATTTATCTCACACTTTGATTTTGATTGGCATTTAGATAATGTATATTAATAATAAAAGTTGTGTTGGAATGACTACAGTAGCCCCATGGCTTCTTTGGTGCTGACTGACAGCTGACGGCTTTTAAAAGTTATCAGACCAAATTATGTATCCCTACGCCGAACCAAATGATCTGCAAAAACATGTGTTTAGCAGCTGTCACTTCTGACGGTCAAAATTTAGGTATATACCTAAATGTGAGCCTCCCACACGTCTAATCTGGTTGTTGGTGTGATCGTGAGTCTCTCTCTCTCTCTTTCTCGTGGCAGCCGTGAGGTCATCTTACCACCCTCCCCGCGTTCAAAAGGGGGTGGGGGACAACTCCCCTTCCCCCGTCAGAACAAAATCAGCCAAGGTCGCTTTGATTGTCTTAGGAAAACTGCGACTCTGGTCGGGGAGATATTGTTATTATTATTATTATTATTATTATTAGCACCGCGTCTTACTACCCGTTCGGGTTATACGCACTTACGCTAATGTGTAATGGTAGGGTGATTGTGAGATGAAATGAAGGACCTACAGTTTAACGTGGAATCCGAACCACGGTGGAGGCCTGGCATTCCTCACATTCACAAGATGTCTTGTCAGAGGTGAAGGAAGGGTTTGGTAATCAGATAAATCTTTGCCGGGACCGAGGATCGAACCCCGGCCGCCAGCGTAGAAGTCTGACACCTTACCCCTAGACCGCCAGGTCACCGGTGTTATAATAATAATAATAATTATTATTATTATTATTATCATCACCGCGTCTTACTGCCCGTTCGGGTTATACGCACTTACGCTAATGCGTAATGGTAGGGTGATTGTGAGATGAAATGGAGGACCTACAGTTTAACGTGGGGTCCGAACCACGGTGGAGGCCTGGCATTCCCCAAATTCATAAGTTGTGATTAATACACGTCTTGTCAGAGGTGAAGGGAGGGTTTGGCAATCAGATAAATCTGTGCCGGGACCGAGCATTGAACCCCGGACCCCAGCACAGAAGTCCGACACCTTACCCCTAGACCGCCAGGTCACCTGAGATATTGTTAAGAATGGTCCTGATCTTTACTGCTAGTTTTTATGTTAGAATCATAAATCCTAAGAAACACAATACGCCTTGTTACCCTCGTTTTCGAAAGTGAGAATAAGTGACGCTCAAGTACGTATTTCACGGTGACTCCTAAATTCTGAAAGACAACATTAAATATAATTATGTTATGCTTCATAGCATTCTTCTACTACCAGCACAGGTTGCGACATGGTCTTAGGCGACAGGCTCACACTGTAATGAATTGCCATTGATTGTGAAATTTTTGTAGCATCGCGTCTTACTACCCGTTCGGTTTATACGCTTATATACTAATTACGATTATGGTTTTTAGGGATTGGGAAGGCCATATTTAGAGGAAGTGCATCCGAATTTGCGTGGAGAGAGAATGGGGAAAAAAACATTTTGGAAAGTACACCTGACAGATTCTAACCTCGATCTCTCCGCTATCGGCAGTTTATTCTCACACAAGAATAGTGAATTAGACCATGCGGCCACCGAAGCGGATTTGATGGGGATGACGAAATTCGAATGTATACCTGGTGTACTGGAGGTGGATTTCTGTATGTCATTTAATCGTGGTGGTCTTTCACATCCTCTTTCCAAGCTAATTTCGGGTGCACTTCCTTTAAAACTACCCTTCAGTCCCCACACCTTAGATTAAGATGTCGATAGTCTTGTACCAATTAACAAAAAACTAAGATTATTTCTACTACCTCGTATTCTAGGTCTATATCTATTTAGTTTGTCTAATTATTCTCTCCGGTTTTTAAAGACTTCCTGAATTTCGATACCGAGAACAAATTCTGTTTATCCAAGCGATTTGCCTTTGAGAGGATTTTATCTTTATCTTCAAAGGGGAAGAACAAAAATACTGGATAGGTCTGCATGAGCTATTTTCTTTGTAAATCTTATCGCTTGGAGCAAGAGTCATTCAAGTGATTGTATTATTGTGAATATAAGATGAACAAAGATTGGAGTGGCTGGTAACGAACACGTTCAAACAATCTGGTAACACAACTGAGAATACTCTATTTTTCTATAAACTATTAACTGGCTAACTGGTCTTTAATAAATAAATATCACCTGCATCGATGGATACGCGGTCTAATCCTCAAGCTCATTCAGACTGGTTTTCCCATGACAATAGGGTTTAGGCTAGAATCTCAGACTAGCGTAAGGGGGGTGATTTTCCCCGAAATAGTTTTCCACTTCCCCCTACACGCTAATGTGTGTGCATTTCCTCTAAATACAGCTTTTTTTCCCATCATTGCCTCATTAGCCTATAAGAATCTGTTGGTCAAATTACGCATAGCTTATACAGGATGTACCGACTTGTGGCGCACATTTCAAACACAAACTTTGGAATACTTTGCGTTTGGAGCCGCTTTTATTTGGGACACCCAGTAGCACGATTCTTAAAAATCTTGACCATAGTCGAGGCCGATGGTTAAAACTATCTATACGTTAAAAGGCTAACTTGAGGGAATCAATCTCTCATTCTCATAATTTCAGAGAGATAGATAGATAGATAGAGAGAGAGAAAATAAAAGGCACATAGTGTGTAAACGAGTGCAAATAAAAACGGCGTCTAGCTAGGATCCAAAGCCCTTGATTGTCTGGGAAACACAAGGGCTCACTAGCTATATTTCTTAAGGGGTAAATAAGTGTGCCGCTGCTACACCTTCAAAGGTCAAACAATACGGTACGTTTTCCCCTATCAAAATTATCTTTACTTTCCGTCTCATTCCTTGTTAGCGCTCTTTATTTAAAAACAATTAAATTGGCGAACAATTTACTTTCACGAATTTATTAAAACTAATAATATAGCAACGAACTATAAATTGACTAATCTTATTATTCCGTTATACTAAACGTTTCCTAATTGTATCCCGAACAAAACTTTGAAGAGATTAAATTACTGGTTCGGTACGGACGAAGGAGGGGTAAGAAGGGCGAGCGGTGAGGGTGGCCCAAACCCATCCCCAAATGCAATTAACGATCAAATTTGTCATTACTAATCAGCGGAGGGGGGGACAATTAATGGAATAAAGTTCCACACAAAATGAGCATGGACATAACCGGAATTTGTCTGTGTACTGTCCGGTATTTTGTTCCTTTTCTATTCCACCTTCCCCTCCCAGCCACCTCCTCTCCACTTCTTTCTTCCCTCCTCCCTCTTGCCATGTTCGTGGTTGCGCCTGGGCACCCCATCCTTGGACGCGGGTCTAGATTGAATTAAGAGCTGGAATTCCGACGCCTGCAAGCATTCCTTGTAAGGGGATGCTGGGTGGGTGATATCATGTCCAGGCACATGCTGAGAAGTGTCGTTATCAGTTTCTTTATTTGGTATATATCCTCTCTTCAACACATCCCAGCTATCTTCGCGCCTTCTGACAATCGAACAACTAGTTCCGCAAGGTGATACTTTACTCTTTAACAAAAGGGGTGACCTGGCGGTCTAGGGGTAAGGTGTCAGACTTCTATGCTGGGGGTCTGGGGTTCAATCCTCGGTCCCGGCAAAGATTTATCTGATTACCAAACCCTTCCTTCACCTCTGACAAGACATCTTGTGAATGTGTGGAATGCCAGGCCTCCACCGTGGTTCGGATTCCACGTTAAACTGTAGGTCCTCCATTTCATCTCACAATCACCCTACCATTACACATTAGCGTAAGTGCGTATAACCCGAACGGGTAGTAAGACGCGGTGCTAATAATAAGAATTTAACTAAAGGTTTTAATTTTTTAATCCGTTTGGAAAGTTGGCTTATAATAAATACCAAGCATTGTTTATAAAACTTATTGTGTGTATTGTTTTCACTAATTCATTCTTTCCCCCATCTTCTACCTGGGTGAATGCTGGCTCGTTCTCTATATGTTTACCTCTATCATCCTTGCCAGCTCGCATTTAGTCGTTAATAACTTTTTTGTAGAACAAAATTAAAAATAGATACAAACTACTTTCCTAATGGGACCTTGGAAATATAAAATATGAAATGCGCCGTTCAATGCATTTTACATTGGATGGGACGTCAAAAACAATTCCTATAAATTATACTTTCCTCATCGCTAACTCATTAACGTAATTTAAAAACTCGTACAGTCTGAACGTGTAGTGAGATGTGACATAGGGAAAAAACTGACAAGGAGAATTATAAATAACTGTGTTAGTAATCTCGAGAAGAAAGAATTAAAAAAATACACTCTAAAAAAATCTTCTTAATTCCGATTAACACGATCTATTCTCGCTCTACTGATTTGGAACCAGGTTTTCTAATCGTTTAACTAACTTTGCTGTTTATATTATTAGATTTACACTGCAAAAATTCTAATCACAAAATCAAAGTTATTGGTTAATAGAATTGGTGTGAGTCCGACACCTCAGTTTAGTCGATAGCGTGTCTGTGATCTGAGCTAAGTGTCCTGGGATTGGTTCCCGGCATGGCCGATAAATTAATCATTGGCGAGATGTTGGTTTCACCTTTGATGATTAACTAACAGCTAGGCGATGGGTGATTTGTCGGTTCTAGATTTAAGTTAGTTTATAAATGACCCACTTTGGTGGTCACATGGTCTAAGACGCCACTATCGCAAAATACTAGACAAACGATGACTTGGAGCCCGGGGTTTGAATCCCTGTCTCGTGTATTGAGTTTTATAAATGGTTTTTCATTCCCCTTATACGTATTTGTAGGTACGCCTACTTTTAGATTCAACTTTCCTCATTATTAACATATTGGAGTAATTAGTACATCGCTGTATAATATAATCCTTGTGGATAGTAAAACGGGGTGCAAAAAGACCCCAAAATAGTTAGCTTATAAGTCGTGTGCTGATATATTCAGTCGGTTCAGAGAGTACATGTTAAATATCTCAAATATATTTATTTTAAACTGTAATGTGTCTCATGTCCTTTTTACTCTAACTCTTGTCGCAAAAATCTTCTCACACTTGAATGAAGTGATAACCTCATCGCCAGGGAATTTTATTGTTCGCTCTTTTCCGTGCAAGTATATGAAATAACTCCTAAATGCGCGGACATACCGTGTGGAAAGACCATTACGATCGAAAATCCGCCAGCCGCTGTGGTCTGATAAAATACATCCCCCGCTCCCCCCTTCCATTCGCCGGTCCACCTTACTTATCCATACCCACGGCCGCGTGGCTTCCCTGGTGACGTCATCCACTGGCTCGCTCGATTAGTTCGACAGGGGGAGGGGGGGCGGAGAACGATCGAGAAAGATCGAGAAGTTGCCTGTTGCTATGCTTTCAAATAGAGATCGTTCCACGAGTAGGTCAGATATCGTCGGGTCATTGTGAGATTTGTTATCATCAGATATTTTTTATTTATATCAATGGTGACCTGGTGGTCTAGGGGTAAGGTGTCGGACTTCTATGCTGGGGTCCAGGGTTCAATCTTCAGTCACGGCACATATTTATCTGATTACCAAACCCTTCCTTCACCTCTGACAAGACGTGTATTAATCACAACTTGTGAATGTGTGAAATGCCAGGCCTCCACCGTGGTTCGGATTCCACGTTAAACTGTAGGTCCTTAATTTAATCTCACAATCACCCTACCATTACACATTAGCGTAAGTGTGTATAACCCGAACAGGTAGTAAGACGCGGTGCTAATAATAATAATATTTATAATTTATATAAATGATAAAAACACTAGAGCTTAAGTTTGTGGACCCGAAACTAGTCTATAAAGTGTCCCCCTCCTTTCTTTTTACGTGTTTGTACTGTACAAATAGGAGACGCAATGTATGCATGACAATTATGTGGCTATTGTAATCGGCGAAATGTTGTTAAATGACTGGTTTGGGGAGATGGAATTAAATCGCAACTACATATAAAATCTGATTAATCAAATTTCAATTTGCAAAATCCTCGGTACTTAACCTCAATTATTAAACCTGATCATATACCCTCTTCTTTCCCCCGTCACGACCAGTGCAATATTGTGAAATTATCTCTAGCGTTTGTTTGGCGTTTTTGTTTCAAACCATGCGGAGTTAATAATAAATAAACCTCATTGGGATAACATAAAATGGAATTACAACTAGATACGGTGCTTTCTTTGATAATATTTGTATGTATTCATGGATATTCCAATATTCGTGCAAGCAAGAGATAAAGAAGTGAATATAAAGCAACAAAACAATCATTTTACAAGTTCAGCATTTGGTGATAAATACTTCAACTATTATCGCTGAAGTTAACTAATATAAAAACAATAAACAAAATTAAATTTGAAATATTTTGTTATTTATCGCCACGTCTAACTACCTTTTTATGCTAAACGCAACATTATAATTACTTAGATGAATTAAGGATTAGGAAGGAAACATTTTAGAGTTAATATACCTGCATTTGTGTGGATAGAAAGGGGGGAACCATTTAGGAAAAATTACCTTCAGTTGACTTTACCGGGATTCCAAACCCAGTCTCTCCGTCTTGAGTAGGCTAGTATAAAAGAAGAACGATGCCTTAGACTATTTGGCCACTGAAGTGGGTCTTTAACTATTAGATGGAAAAAAAAGTTGTAACTTATATCACTGTGTTTTGTAGTTTTATCAATTGAAAGAGGACCTTTTTCCTAATCACACACACTATCTTAATATCTATCTTTTCAATAGTAAAAACAGTATTATAATTTTTGGAAATATTTTTTTCCCGTCGTGTCTTGGTAACTATTATGTTAAAATGCATATATTAACTACACAAATGGGTGACCTGGTGGTCTAGGGGTAAGGTGTCAGACTTCTATGCTGGTGGCAGGGGTTCAATCCCAGGTCCCGGCAAAGATTTATCTGATTACCAAACCCTTCCTTCACCTCTGACAAGACATCTTGTGAATGTGAGGAATGCCAGGTCTCCACCGTGGTTCGGATTCCACGTTAAACTGTAGGTCCTTCATTTCATCTCACAATCACCCTACCATTACACATTAGCGTAAGTGCGTATAACCCGAACGGGTAGTAAGACGCGGTGCTAATAATACTAAAACTACACTAATGAGATAGGAATGAGTAAAATAGGATTTTTTTTGGAAAACTTACCCGCATTTGCGTGGAGACCATTTAGGATAGAAAAAACTCCTTCAGCACACCCGAACAGGATTCGAACTCCTACCTCTCCTTCACCGGCAATCCATTCAACACGAGAATGACGCTTTAGACCATGTGATCACTGATGCGACCATTGAAGTAATCGCTGTACATCCCGCCATATTATATTATATGTGACATTTGTGTTTTATTCTTTTGTATGTGGTACACGTGTATATAGGCCTATATATAATGATGATGTGATGCTGAAGAAATCGATCATCTACATTTGGACGGAACTGTACATTTTAGGGTGCTTCATAGGAGAGCATTAAGAAGCGTTACAGAGAAGTTTAAATGATCATAAGGTTTATGACCGGTTAAAAAGCTAAAATTTTGAGTTTTTTTTTAACTATTAACGATGCTTTACGAGAAAATTTGTACTTCTGAGATTAAAGAAAAAGATTATAAACCTAGTTCTAACCCTCCTCTGTTAAATAAAGTTGTGTGTTAATAAAGTAAGAACAGAACATTTTAAGATTATATGATGCCGGATTGTTTTATAGGATTTTAGGTAAGGTTTTTAAAAAACATTTGAAATGCTTAGTAAGAACGTTTAAGAATATTAAAATTCAATCTTATTATTATTATTATTAGCACCGCGTCTTACTACCCGTTCGGTTTATACGCACTTACGCTAATGTGTAATGGTAGGGTGATTGTGAGATGAAATGAAGGACCTAGAGTTTAACGTGGAATCCGAACCACGGTGGAGGCCTGGCATTCCCCACATTCACAAGATGTCTTGTCAGAGGTGAAGGAAGGGTTTGGTAATCAGATAAATCTGTGCCGGGACCNAGATGAAATGAAGGACCTAGAGTTTAACGTGGAATCCGAACCACGGTGGAGGCCTGGCATTCCTCACATTCACAAGATGTCTTTTCAGAGGTGAAGGAAGGGTTTGGTAATCAGATAAATCTATGCCGGGACCGAGGATCGAACCCCGGCCGCCAGCATAGAAGCCTGACACCTTACCCCTAGCCCGCCAGGTCACCTAAAATTCAATCTTAGTGAATTTAAGTTGGACAAGTTGTACTATATTGATGTGAAAGAAACATAAATAAGTAATATAAATATAATATATATGCACAATATTTAAATGATATTGGTAAAAGATTTGGTAGTAATAATTACACGCTATGATACATTTTAATTATGAATACGTTAAAATTGTAACAAACATCCACAAATTAGGTACATTTTAAAATATACATTTGAGTCAATTACAATTAAAAATAAGTTGAAAGAATCAAAGGACGTGCCAGAAATTGTGGTTTAACATAAAATTAATGAAAGCTAATAAATTATAATGTCGAAATAATAAATAATTATGAAACATCATATTTACCAGAAATTCAAACTATCTGCTTGATCATCCCATGTCATGTTATCTTTTACAAATATCATTTAAATATTGTGCATATATATTATATATATATATATATATTATATATATGTTTCTTCCTTTTAATTTGTTGTAATTATAGTTATCTTTTACAAATATCATTTAAATATTGTGCATATATATTATATATATATATATATTATATATATATGTTTCTTCCTTTTAATTTGTTGTAATTATTAAATAAAGGTTATGACTAATAAAACTTAGTGGGACGTCGATTATCCCCCGAAATCCTTAGAGCACCCCCTGGGGCTACGCGTACCACGGCCTGCCTTAAAAGTATGTTTATGGTCTATTAAGGGTTGTAGGATCCGACTCATAACAAATCTATGTTATCACTATAAATATTGGATGCAAGCCAAGCACCCAAGCTAGCTCTATTCCAATATGTCCAGTATTTGGCACAGAAATGACAAATATTTACAATCGTTACTCTCGTGGCGGACGGGATGGAAAGGTTGAAACATTGAACAGAAACAAAAATAAACAGACACGACGTTGGTGGGGTGTAAACATTGCTTGATGAGGTTTCTAACTCTCCAAAAAAAGTTAAGTCACATTGGAAAAAAACACAGTGAAGTTTCACTACCTACTTTTATATGCGATTAAATAAGGATAGTTTATTACCAGTATACTAGTAAGATTTGATTTAATAGCTAATAGGTGACCTGGCGGTCTAGGGGTAAGGTGTCAGACTTCTGTGCTGGCGGCCGGGGTTCAATCCTCGGTCCCGGCACAGATTTATCTGATTACCAAACCCTTCCTTCACCTCTGACAAGACATCTTGTGAATGTGGGGAATGCCAGGCCTCCACCGTGGTTCGGATCCCACGTTAAACTGTAGGTCCTCCATTTCATCTCATAATCACCCTACCATTACACATTAGTGTAAGTGCGTACAACCCGAACGGGTAGTAAGACGTGGTGCTAATAACAATAACAATAACAATAATAATAATAATAATAACTAATACAAATGTATGTGACAAAGAGGATATATTTTTAGATTAAATTAGCAACGTTTGTTCGGGGAGGAGTGATAAATCACTGTAGACAACTCTTTCCTTCTTTTCAACCATCCATGAACTGAACCCTGGTCTTTCGGGTCATTGTCAAGCATTTGTACCACATTGACTCAATACTACTAAATTAGAAAACTTAACATTTCAATTTCACAATAGATTTATTTAGTAGATAAACAAAGACGTGTCCAAACGAAAAAAAAAAAAGTATTTGATTACAAGCCTCAAAGTTAGGCCAAAAGTTAAACATCCTACTACTCATATTATGACCTAGCTGTCTTTAATTAATATTAATGCCGAGCTTAGACGACGAAATTTTTAAAAATTAGTAATAAAGTTATCTAAACATCCAAAAACATTCGTCATGGTAGAAGGGCGCATTCGTTCAAAAATACGTTGCTTTGTAATGCTTCAATTTAGGCCGAAGTTTGCCATTTCGAGCCCTTACTATGATTTTAAGCGGCTCCACGTTACTGGAGTACACACATGACTAACTAGGAAATAAGTTCAAGTGGGACACGTGTTCTTATGAACCTTTTTCATTGTTTTTGTTTATCCAGTCCACTACTAAAGTGTAACCCACACGTTAAGTTACACCCTGTATATATATTTGTAGCTGCGGTTTGAAAATGCAATAGATGGGTGTCAAACAAACCGCTATTAAAATACTTATTGTACCGCCTGGTATCGAACCCGAGATCTATGGTTTAGTAGCCAAGAGTGTTGACTACTAGACCAAGAGGCCGGCGCCTTTTTCATTTATACTCCATTAACGTAATTAACGTATGCTTATAACCCGAACGGTTACTAAAACGCGGCGAAATTTGCCTAGCTAAAAATAAAGTACTCGTATATTTACATTATACGGAACCTCACCCATAACAACAAAGTAATTTGCGTATTTAAAATTGAGGTTTTGGGTTTTATTTAAGTGTCCTATTGCCATTACGATTGTTGGGTTTATTATTACATTATATATGTTGGAGGGGGTGACCTGTCACCGCGTTTCCACGCTATTAGAGCTATAAACAGTATTATTAAATCTAGAGGCAATGGAAACGGTAATGTTTCTTTTGGTCTTGCTTGTCCTTTGGTGAGTTTAATCACATGATTTATTTATCAAACAACATGGAGGTTTTAGCTTGGATTAACCTCCAATCAGATATGTTTTAGGAAAATAATAAATTTAAATAAACATGGCTAGCTTTAAGTTTTCACCTGCAAAAACTTAGCAAAGGGTGTTAATTAAATGTACTAAAATAACCACACAAGTTTGTATCAAAAAAAAAAAAGACATGTCATTGGTCTTTACAAAATATTCTACCAATCCTATTCGAATATCTGAGGGAAATAAACTCATTTTAGAAAATATTTAAGTTTGAAACATATGTTTATCACTTTTTATTTTCATTTATTTGAGGTAGTTATTTAACATGCTCTTTATGAACTGACTAATTATATCAGCACGTAACTTATAAACTAACTTGAATCTAAAACAGACACAACATCCAGCCCCAGCTCGTTAATTCATCTCTGTGAAAGGGGAAACACACAGTTCACCAATGGTAAATTTTTCGGCCGTGTCAGAAATCGAACTCGAGACTCTTAGCTCAGTAGACAATTACCCTACCGACTGAACTAAGGTGTCGGAGATAAAAATCTATCAATCAAGAGCGCCGCTTATCTGAAGTGATGTGCCTTAAGGTGCGGTCGAAGGGAACGCGAGTATTCTTACAGTTTTTAGAGAATTGAAATGTTTTGGCCAAAATAATTCAAATATTTCTCCAGTAGCAACATAGAGTTTAGTTTCATGTGCATGCTAATACCAACCGATCTTGAATATCTGTTAAGGGTGTCCTGGAGTGTTGTCAACACTTTTTTTCTTTTTTAAAAATGTTTTGACAACCTTCCAGGACACCCTTAACAGATATTCAAGACCTGTTGATATTAGCATGTGCAGGAAACTAAACTATATGTTGCTACTGGAGAAATATTTGATTTATTTTGGATAAAAAAATCTAATGCTATTAAAAGTGTAAAAACTACTCTCTAACCCTTCTGCCGCACCTTAACATTGCGGTGCTGCTTATTGTAAGATCATCTCAGAATCTTTAAAACCATTAAGACAATCCTAAATTAATATTTTTGATCTTTTTGTTATGACCCTGTTAAAAAATACTTTATTTATTTGAGAAAGTGTAGATCTGTGTTTTCAGCCATTTACTCTGATTTCAAAACTGCGACATTTTGCGTGAAACATCGTAGAAAATGAGCTAATTTCCTTTCATGATTTAAAAAAAATTGATATAAAGGCGCGTTTCGGTGGTCGCATGATCTAAGGCATCACTCTCATAATGGACTAAACTACAGAATACGGGAGGATCATGGTTCGATACCTGTTGTGTGTACTGAGGTTTTTTCCTTAAATTATTTTCCACCTTCCCTCCACGCAAATGCGGGTACACTTCTTCTAAATTAAGCTTAATAATCCCTAACACATTAGAGTAATTAGTATATAGACGTACAAGCCGAACGGGTAGTAAGACGTGGTGCTAATAAAAGTATACAAACCTAATTTGTAATCCTATATGAACAATGAACATGTAAATTGATACTTCTAAGCTCCATTTTGTCGTGAGCCATATTTTAAAATAACAAAGCATTTCTTAAATAACGCGGAATATCTTGATATCTGCACCGCGTCTCGACGTTCCAGAAAAGTCCCCTTACTGTATTCAACACAAACATTATTTTAAGGGGGCCGCCTACCGAAGCACTGAGACGCGTTACAAACGTCCAGAAATCCTACTCTATAAAAGTCATCAAACAAAAAAAAAAAATTGTATTCGTTTGATGCTTCAGAACTGTCAATCCCATTGGAAATACTCTTGTAAAAGGCTATTTCCCTTGAAATAGGTAGCACTCTTAAGGCTAGAGATATGGAAGTTGAATTATAGGAAATATACTCACATCATTTTGTGAAAATAATTCAAATATCTCCATGATAACCACATATTAAAAAACACGACCCGCTTCTGTGGCCAGCTGGATTGGACTGCTGATGACGAGGAGATTGGATTTAGAATCCCGGTTGGGTGTATTGAGGTTTTTTCATAAATAGATTTATACTCTCCTTGAAAATGCGGGTACATGGCTTCTAGATTCAACCTTATTCGTCCTTAACACATTATCGTGATTAGTGCATATGTTCATAGCCCGAGTGGGGGGCTTGATATGTGGTTCTCAAACAACAAAGTAACTCCAATACACGCAGTCTGGTTTCGAGCACCGACCTTGTATCAACTGTAACTATATTCGATGCGAGCCTTCCTACTTACCCTGCATGGCCAACACTGAGGATTAAACTTGATTCCCCATTGATATAAGAGTGGAGAATGTTACAGCCTACATAGTCCGTTATCGCATTTAACAACTTTTAACCAGTATAAAGAAATGAGAGGTGAAATGGAAAACCACTTATTAATGTAGCGCTTCCATTAGGTGAGTTTTCGCGATTGGCTTGGCTACGTCTTGGTATCGAGGGTTTACAACCAAGTGGTTCTGACCAAGTTGGAGCGCAAAAACGATTTTGATATGTTTTTCTTAAACAAAAGTGATGGTTAGGGTAGTATAGATCTCACAGCTGGTAAGTGAATTTACCTAATCCTACTACATATACTGACTGCATCTCGATGAAAAATGAGCTATCTAATTTTATTCTTAGTTAGACTGGTGCTTATTTTGACTAGTCTTTATATTTACACAACTAAAGCTAAACATATCTTCCCAAAAATAACCCTAAGAAAACATTAAGTACGTATGTAATATTAAATAGTCCCAAATTATATATTTTTCTTTTATCCACAACTAAACGGGAGTACCTTCTTACTGTCATGTATTTCTAGCTAGAAATTGCTGTCCATTTAAATTTATAAAAACTTAAAATCCATTGACTACGAAGTTATACTCATTTAAATCTAACCTAAGAAGTGATGCTGTTTTGAAATTGGCTCACAAATTCTCGGCTCATCGGTCGTAACCATACTGTTTAGTCTGGTCAAGGAAAGCGTTACCAAACCAAGATCTGGTATCGTTTGGTCATAAACATTTCGTTAAAATCTATACCAGATGAACCGCTACTTGGATCAACAACGGTTTCTTCCAGACTTGGGTTATAATTTGTTTTACCCGAACTAAAGACGTTATACAGTGATAACTTTAAAAAAAACCTATTTTAGAAATCATAATACTACCCAAAATGACTTAATAACAATATTATGTACTATAATAATATTAAATATGTTCTTATAAAACTTTGACTATCCCCAATTATCTATAATAAACTTAATCATATTTTTTCTATGATCCTTAACTCATGGGTGACATCATAAATACTTATGCGTAGTACATATCCTTATTTTACTATTTGTAATCAATTAAATTATATAATTTAAAAATAGCACGCGCGCGTGGAAATGGTCTCTTAAAGTATTGTCTTCTTGCGAACGGGCGTAATTGGATTTCGACATAGGTATTACAACAAATGGATAACGCCTGTGGTCTAACTGGTCGGCAATCCCGCTACACAGATAATATCACCACGTCCTCTAATTGGAAGGCATTTGAACTACATTAATAATTTGCATCATGGATTTTTTTCCACATGCATTAAACACACACATGATTAAAGGAGTGGTAGTATCCCAATTTGATATCTGCGTGTGGTTTTTGAAAGTTCCTCAAAGAGGTTCAAACCGAACATTATGCAACTTATAAATTAATATGAGCTTACTCACGAACTTAAAACGAAATACCTATACTCTACTGCACAAACTGATCAGTTGAATTACATTAAACTTAGTCTGTATAAAACCGTACGACTTTCTTTGAAATGAAGATGTGTTTTTAATTATTTGATGTTTTTTATTAGGTGTAACTATCGGACACTTTATGAAACCACTAATCCCATTAATTTAAACACTAACTTAATTATATAACAGTTATACCCACTAGTCCCACATTCGTCAATTTCTCAATGTGAAAGAGAAACTCACACTTTAATCAACGAAATGTTCTTGAGCTGTACTGAGAACTGAACTTGGGATCTTTATATCAGTGTAAATTATTATTATTATTAGCACCGCGTCTTACTACCCGTTCGGGTTGTACGCACTTACGCTAATGTGTAATGGTAGGGGGATTGTGAGATGAAATGAAGGACCTACAGTTTAACGTGGAATCCGAACCACGGTGGAGGCCTGGCATTCCTCACATTCACAAGATGTCTTGTCAGAGGTGAAGGAAGGGTTTGTCAATCAGATAAATCTTTGCCGGGACCGAGGATTGAACCCCGGCCGCCAGCATAGAAGTCTGACACCTTACCCCTAGACCGCCAGGTCACCATCAGTGTAAAAATAGCTAAAGTGGCCATTGGGTTTTATTTCAGTTCAAGGGTCAATTCTTTTTTTATAGCCTGTGTTCCTTAACGTGTAGTATTAGAAAACTAATACCAGGATTAGATGCAACATTTATAATAAATACGATTATTTTATTCAAACATATAAATGTTTAAATTATTTTGAGACATTGGAGACATATAGGCTAAATACATTTATTTCAACTTTTCCCTTAGTTTCACTAAAAGGTTGTGCAAATTTGCGATGCATCTCATATTTTAAATGGAACATTACAACAAACAAACAAGACTATAAAGTCTTAGCATTATATGACCAGCATGATCAAATTAGTTTTGTCCTATAGAAATAGGCTACTACTTTTGTTAAATGGAGGTAGTCAAAGATATGATGGTAAAGAGGGCCAATCTGTTTGGGTGTGTTGAGAAATCTAAAGGTTGTGCACTATTAAGCTGCTAACATATTCAAGTAGAAATTTATAAATGCCAGAAATTAAGTGGACTTATAACGGTGGAGGTGTCTGGCAGTAGGAGAACAAACAGGGAAGGAGGAAAACAAAAGACCTATACAATTGTTGTTGTAATCCCTAACTAAATTATATCATTCGATTCACAAAGATCCATTCTACGTTCCCATGCACTTTAACTATCCTTTCTCTGACATTTAGGTTTTTATGATCAATTTTTCGACTTTTCAGGGTGAAAAATTTCATCTTTTAAACAATGTTCACAAGTTAATGAGGGTAGCATAAAATAGTTTGGTATTTATTCCAGTAAACTCATGTACTAGGTTTCGTTGATATTTAACCTAAGTGCAACATAATGATTGGCACTATATCTGTTACCTGGGACCTGCTGGTCTAGGGGTAAGATGTCAGAATTCAGTGTTGGTGGTACGGGGCTCAAATCCCGGCCCCGACACTGATTTAACAGATTACCAAACCCTTCCTTCACCTCTAACAAAGTGTGTGCTCTGTGAATGTGAGGAACGCCAGGCCCCCCGCCGTGGTTCGGAGCCCACGTTAGACTGTAGGTCCCCTCCTCTTTCCACCATAATTCTCACCTATCATCCTACCATATGGGGTTAATGGAATTTGCCTTAATGGTGTCCCCACCTCAGAAATGAATTCCTCATTAGTCCAGGAGAGCAGAGGTAAGAGAAGGTCAAATGACCAAGATCTAGAGCATTAATCTCACCTCATATATGTTACCTGGGCAGCCCCTTAAATGGCCGTAATAAGCTTATGCTTCTTTCCGGTGCAAGATACTTTCGTTTAAATATATTTATAATAATAGCCTATATATATATATATATATATATGTATATATGTTCTTCAGGTAAAGTGCCCTAGATAATGAACTATATTAAATATGTACTGAGATTTGATACACAAACTTAAAAATACCAAATTTGAAGAAAATTATCAGTGAAACAGTTCGAATATTTAGAAATTTAAAATAATAATCCAGTTTTGCTATTTTGTTATTATTAGGTAATGTGATCTAGCGAGGGATTATTAATTTATATATTTCACCTTCTATAAACGAGAACAATTTAACCAAACGCATTATATATGCTTTTAACATGATTATTTTTAGTTTGCTGTTTTTGGTAAAGTACCCTTTGTTTTTATTTATCTACCTATTTTTTTTATCGATACAACGTGCATAAAGCTCTAAACATAAAAAATGAAAATAAAATAAAATGATAAACCCATTCAAGTTCTACAATAAGGCACGAATGTATTTTCTTCATGCAGACATGAAAAAAAAACTTTAATCACTTAAAAAAGGGACTTTTTACCAAAATCTTTAAAACGAATTTTTTTAACTTACGAGATATTTTCTCTCTACTAAATAATAAATTACAAACGTTACACTACGTCCTTTTGCAGAAAATGCAGTGGATGTTATTACATCATGAGGTTAAACAGGGTCATGATCACGTACCACCGCGTTCATAGCCACTATTTGCACCATCGGTGGCATAATATAACCAAATTACGGGTGGCGCCCGGGTAGCGAGTTGGGGTCGTACCCAATGAATACTGCATAGCCCGTGCTACAGGCTCATTATTTTACGCTCCTAATTTGCATTTATTTGTAGTCGGTGGGGCGTTCGTGCGTGTGTGGTCCGCTTGGCACTTCATATGAGTCACTTTGAAACTCCAGGCCTTAGGGCATGCCCCGGTTAAGGTTAATTGGTAAAGGGAGGGGTACGGATGTAAAAAGGGTGCGTCAAAACTCTCTGAGGATAGTAATAGGTGGTATTGAACGAAAAGATGTGAGGATAGTAAGATGCGTTATGAAAAAATAAAGAATGTGTCAAAACTATTTGAGAATAGTAATATGGTGTATTGAAGAGTACGGAAAGAAAAGGATGTACCATAGCTCTGAGGACAGTAAGATATGGTATTGAAGGGTACGGAAAGAAAAGGATGTACCATAGCTCTGAGGGCAATAGATATGGTATTGAAGGGCACGGAAAGAAAAGGATGTACCATAGCTCTGAGGACAATAGATATGGTATTGAAGGGTACGGAAAGAAAAGGATGTACCATAGCTCTGAGGACAATAGATATGGTATTGAAGGGCACGGAAAGAAAAGGATGTACCATAGCTCTGAGGACAATAGATATGGTATTGAAGGGCACGGAAAGAAAAGGATGTACCATAGCTCTGAGGACAATAGATATGGTATTGAAGGGCACGGAAAGAAAAGGATGTACCATAGCTCTGAGGACAATAGATATGGTATTGAAGGGTACGGAAAGAAAAGGATGTACCATAGCTCTGAGGACAATAGATATGGTATTGAAGGGCACGGAAAGAAAAGGATGTACCATAGCTCTGAGGACAATAGATATGGTATTGAAGGGCACGGAAAGAAAAGGATGTACCATAGCTCTGAGGACAATAGATATGGTATTGAAGGGTACGGAAAGAAAAGGATGTACCATAGCTCTGAGGACAATAGATATGGTATTGAAGGGTACGGAAAGAAAAGGATGTACCATAGCTCTGAGGACAATAGATATGGTATTGAAGGGCACGGAAAGAAAAGGATGTACCATAGCTCTGAGGACAATAGATATGGTATTGAAGGGCACGGAAAGAAAAGGATGTACCATAGCTCTGAGGACAATAGATATGGTATTGAAGGGTACGGAAAGAAAAGGATGTACCATAGCTCTGAGGACAATAGATATGGTATTGAAGGGTACGGAAAGAAAAGGATGTACCATAGCTCTGAGGACAATAGATATGGTATTGAAGGGCACGGAAAGAAAAGGATGTACCATAGCTCTGAGGACAATAAGATATGGTATTGAAGGGTACGGAAAGAAAAGGATGTACCATAGCTCTGAGGACAGTAAGATATGGTATTGAAGGGCAGGGGGGCCTCGATAAGCGAGAAATTGCCGCGCAGATATTCACCTCTAACGCAATATTTAATTCTATGATGAGCTATTTTAAAATATGGTTCATGCCAAAATAGAGTTTAATGATCCTATCAAGGCTCTTTTTTCTTAACAACTCTTTAGTTTGAGTTTTACTGATATAAAAAAATGTGGAAATATGGCATTAGATCATTTTCAATTACTTGTTAAGTATATTCACGGAGTTATGAGGCTAGGCTTGAATGAAAAAAGCTCTAGATTTAACCTTCCTTCAAAACAAATACGGTAATTTTTTGTTAGGCTCTCAAGATAACATTTTAAAGATACTTGTATTTGAGAAATAGCAGCGAGATTTACTCTTTACCTCGAGATAAGAAGTTTCCTACTTTCTTTTCAATTTTTTTTATCACCCCGTCTTACTACCTGTTCAGGTTATACGTATACGTACTAATTAAGCTAATTAGTTAGGGATGAGGAAGGTTATATTTAGAGAAAGTGTACCCACATTTGCGTGGAGGTAAAATGAAAACAATATTTGGTAAAAACTGCCTTCAGTACCCTCGAACGGGATTCGAACACCGATCTCCCTGTCATCGGCATTCTAGTCTATTGCAAGAGTAATGCCTTAGACCATGAATGCTGCTACCGAAGTAGATTTATTTTTTATTGACATGACAAGGGGTGGTTGTAGGAGAAGGGTATAAGCTTAGACAGAACAGAGAAGTAGTTCCAGAAAACGACAAATATCATTGTAGCCGTGTGACCTAACAGCGATTGATACTTTCTTGCTGACCGAGGCGTACGTGAAAATTAACCCACCCTGCGTGGTTAGGCAACCATCAGTGTTGTTAAGTCGTGCTGTTGCCCTATACCCCTTATTGGAAGGCGTCGTCAAGGCAACTCTTGAGTGACGTAAACAGCGAGTACCGAGTGGATGTGGAGGGGGTGACCGAGGATCCCGGTGCTTGTAAATATACTGGTCAGGGGATAAGCCTGTGAAGCGTCAAGTTTGATATTGTTTCAAAACCCTGCCCGGCTCTTTGAAGTGTTCCGAATGTTTCGTTCCAAGCAAATACTTGAAACCTACACTACTGTGTGTTAAAACAAAGTTAACGCTCGCTATTACTCGGATTTATCTGACCTTTACGATGGCTCGGTAGGTAAAAACACACACACACACACACACACACACACACATGTATGTGAAACCAGAGGTCTCCTGTTTGATATCAGGTCTTACTTTAATATTCCAAAAAAGACAAACTAAGATAAATTTTTTTGATGGTAAAAAAAGACATTCTATTAAATACAGAAAAAATATACATGTAATTTTTTTGATGGTTAAAAAGATAGTTATATTGTATTAAATACAAACAAATATATATATGTGAAATAAAAAAATAAAAAATAAACTGAAATCAAAAAATGAATAAACCGATTTTTGGAATTAAAACACTTACAGTAGATTTAAATTATTTTTTAAAAATAAAAAAAACCGTGATTAAAAGTCAAACTGGAACGGGATGAACATTAAATTATGGATGAATATTGCAAACTTGTATAAAATGTAATTTAGGAACTAACAGAATTTAATTGAATTTCTAGAATTAAAAAAAAGTTATCTTACTTTGTTTCGCTGTTACGCAATAATAAACTACAATTATGAAGAATAATTAGCTATGTGTCTAATCTCCGATATATTGAACTATTTTTACTTGTTCATATAATTAATAAATTATTATAAATATGAATATTTTCTACCTCATGATTAGGATGGATTTTGAAGTCTGATGTGCTTCTTACTTATAAAAGTTAGTCTTACCGTTCTGTCTATCCTCATATCAGTCTTTCCTTTCTATTTTTTGACTGTCTGTACCTTGGTTGCAGCAAGAAAAAATTTAAACTTAATATGTAAATGTTATATGACAATACCTAGAGGCCAAATCGTGATTTTGATTCTAGCTCTAAGATTAAAGGCAGTTTGCTAGTAACTAGTATTTGAAAATTAAAACAAAAAGTAGATTGAAATATTTTTTTCATAATACTAGATATCTAGGATTTTTTATATGATAAATAACATTTTATATTTGTTTGTTTAAAAAAACCTATGATTTTTTTTAAATGAAATTCCTAGAAAATGTATTTAATAGTTTAGTATAGAATGGGTACTTGGGGAATGTTTGAAATGATAAATAAAAATGTTCTTTCATTTATTGTGGGCATTTTTCTGAGAAAAGTTCACCGCTAAACGATTTTTTTAGATGTTGACACACACTAGATTAGACTAAATGAGAGATTATGTACGATTGTGTCATAACATTTATTTGTTTTTTCTCTGGTGCTGCCTCATTTTCTATTTGGGTGAATCATTATGAATATTATTTTTCATTTCATTTATTTGAAGTATTACGTGCAATTTCTGAACTGACTGATTAAATTATATCTGCACAAGACTTAATAATTAACTTAAATATATAATATACACAACATCCAACCCCCGGCCCGTTAATTCATCGCTGTGAAAAGGTAAACCCACATTTCACCGATGATAAACTTTTCAGCCATGCCGGAATTCAAACCCGGGACCCTTAGCTCAGTAGGACAGGTACGCTACCGACAGAGTTGAGGTGTCAGACATGAATGTTTCTTAAGTTCACTCTCTTCATCTTCTAAGTTTGGTTGAACAATTTAAAATGTCTGGCAATCACTGGAGTTTCATTGGTAACATGAGAATATATAAGTGCCTGAGTAGTTCTGGTGGATAAATAGTGGCCCCCCGTGACCGAGGCTAGCGAGGTAGACTACAACTCGTGGGGATCGTAGATCGATTCCAGGAGCTTAAAATAGCTATTTGTGTTTGGGGTTGTTCTCTTGGCCAGATAGTAGAAACTATCGCTACGAAAAGATGCCCAATAATGGGGGCCCCTCAGAGTTTGCTATTCCTCTTCTGAAACATCTATGTGCTTAGAAAGTGCACATAAATAACTTTTTTTTTATATTAAGATTAGCATTAGTTTAAAAGATTTACAAACAATATCCCTTATATTTCGTACAAAAACAAATCATACTAGAACAATAATGAACCTTGAGATAAGTGTAGACTTGCATCGGTGGGCGCGCAATCTAAGACGTCTAGATCATTTTCCAACGGTGGAGAGGTCGAGATTAGAATCTCGGTCGGGGTATGCGATTTATAACTTTGGATTTCTCCATTCTCTCTCCATGGTGATGTGGGTTCACTTACAATAATCAAGCTTCCTCATCCCCACCACTTAGATTAAGTTGTTGGTAACCTCTTTAAAGAAGGTAGCAATTTTTTTCTATCCACATTAGATTAATTATTTACTGGCACGATTTTAATTTAGTCTTGGCAATGTTACCATGATTATACGTTTTTTTATGAACAAGTATTTGTGTATATATATATATATATATAACAACACTTTACATGTCCGACACCTTAGCTAAGTCGGTAGCGTGTATAACTACTGAGCTGAGAGTCCCTGGTTTAATTCCCAACATGGCAGACAAAATATTATTGGTTTGTTCTAAATTTAAGTTAGTTTATGAGTCGTGCACTGATATCAGTCGGTTAAGAAAGTGCACGTAAAACCTAAAATAATAACAGCGTACAGTTGTGTTTACTAGGCCACAATTCTCAAAAGTATTTTAGTATACCATTTTTAATGGTTATTCCAACCAATTATGTGAGAATAAATATATATAAAATTATTTAAAAAATATTTAAATCAGTTTGTCACACATTTCACAGTTTTATTTTCTATAAATGAAATATTTTAATCAGTTCGTTGAAATATATACTTCATAAAGATGTACTTTAACGGGGACCTCGTGTTGTTTGGGTCGCACCTTTGCCCAAAGCCTCGATGTACTAAGAGGACCAAAAAAAAACTTATGCTCCCAACTTGGTTTTTTTTTACATTTTTGGTGCAAAAATATGGAAATCCTATTTTCTTCTATTACATGAATAAAATATCAAGCACATCACCAACCTTCCCACACAAACAATGTTTTTTGTCTCCCTTGGATAACAAAAAAAGGTAAGACTATAAATATAGTCTAGTTTCACAGGGTTGTTTATTTTCACGAAAGACAAACCTAACTACATGAATATAAATTGTCGTGAGTTTTGTGTTTGCTTTGTTATTCATTTTCACGAAAATGCAAATTATATATTTACTGTGATACTTTTATTTTCATTACTATATTTAGAGAGAAAAAAATTAATCATATACTTGGTTCAGAATTCACTGAACTAACTTTTCCAACAGTATAACTCGGTGTTGACCTAAATTCTGCTTGGATAAATGAACCCATACATAATTTTATAAATTTGATTTTCATTCACATTAAGTATCAGATCAGTTGAGGACGGTATACATTTCGTTCACATTTTTGCACCTATTTTCTAGAGCAGCTTCAGTTTTTAAATATCTTGAAAACTGTGATATCCTTCGAAAATTAATTACTCTGATTAGTGACAAAACTTAATATTTTGTGTGACATCTTACGTTATCAGTAATCTATTCTACAAATATTGTTTGTATATTTGAATCTATAGTAGGATTAACACTTATTTGACATATAAAAATGCAACTAGATTTCCTATTTTAACACTAGAAAAGGGATGTGCGGTGCAGATATAACTTTTGAAAGGTGGATACAATTTTGGCTAGCTTTAAGGCTAATATTATTATTATTATTATCACCGCGTCTTACTAACCGTTCGGGCTATACGCACGTACGCTAACTTGTAATGGTAGGGTGATTGTGAGATGAAATGGAGGACCTACAGTTTAACGTGGAATCCGAACCACGGTGGAGGCCTGGCATTCCTCACATTCACAAGATGTCTTGTCAGAGGTGAAGGAAGGGTTTGGTAATCAGATAAATCTGTGCCGGGACCGAGGATTGAACCCCGGCCGCCAGCACAAAAGTCTGACACCTTACCCCTAGACCGCCAGGTCACCTGTGAGGTAAATAAAGTTATCTCACTTTATTTATAGTCTGTTCTAAAAGGCTTTATAAACGGAGTTTCATTTACAGCAACGTCTTAATCTGGTCTCACGTCAAATAGTTGATCAAGGGCAGGCTTGTGTCTCCTTTACCCTTATTATATTTCTTTTTAAAAAAAATGCATAAACATTTTGATGTATTTTTTAAGATAGCACGAGGCACGTTTTTATTTTACTATGTAATTTTCGACACTTTCCATAAATTTCAATGAGAAGTACTTATCACAAAGAAGTATAAAATGAAATACTTGTGTGTCTCTTGTAATCTTTTTACTCATAGCATTCCAGAACAATGTAGTCCAGCCCGTAGGCTTTGCCCTCTTTTATTCTAGTCTGTCAATCTAAACGGGGCTGCTTATAAATAAATCAGAGGAAATGGCTTACGCCGATTTGCATTATAGAAAAACGTGTTGCACTAAAGTATCCCAGCTATTTTATTAATTATATTTATTTAGTCATACTATAACTACATTACAAATCATTATTTTTATCTAATAATTGGTAAAGCTAATTTTATAAGAGATTATATAATTAATTAAAGTTACAATGATTTTTTTTAGTTTAGTTTATTAGAAAATTGTCTTAGCCTTAAGAATTTAAAAAGAGTACATTTAGCTAAACAATGTATACACTTGTAACAAATGTTATCGAACAATAAATCAATAATAATAATTACATTTCAAAATTTAATTTATTATAGTGCAGTAAAAATACCTTCAACAGACCAACACTGAAACAGATAATAATACAACATGTAAAAATGAATACTCAAGAGAACATAAATAACTAAATAAAGATATTAAAAAGTAAATGGAGGTTTAAAAAAGAGACAGTGAAGAATCGTATTAAAAGCAAAATAATTGTCCAGAACATAAAAATAAACATTTAATGATAGAGAAGTTTCTTAAAATATTAGTTTGGCTCTTCTTTTTTAATACATTGATATCTCTTAGTAGCGAACACCTTCCGGGGATAAAAAAAATTCCCGTTACCAAGAAGTGTCAGTTATTTGGAGAAATATGTTTTTAAATTATACTTCTTGAATTACAGTTTAATCTTTATGAATTTTTTAAATAATTATTGCATTGTGTAACATTGTATGCAGGATAGTTATGACTAATGAATAAATACTGTACATAGCTTGCTGAACAAATTGTATAATACACAGAACAATGCACAAACAAAATGAAATATGAACAGCAAGTCTTTTGTTTATTTGCGCACGAGCACTGTTGAAACTACATAAAGCTTTCCCTCGAAGGGGGAAGGCTCACGTTTCACGCATAACATTGTCACTCCAGAATTCCTACAGTCAAATACTGTGAATGGATCGGTGATTTCAAATTATGTCCACCGTTAAGAGATTTGAATGCATAATATGCCTCTAGAAGATTCCATGTTTGTTATTGGAAGGTTGTTTCATCGTTAGAGCCCATTTTATTTTGCTAGGGAATTTTAAACTGTCGGCTATAAAGAAGAATCCGCCATTCAAAGCTGTCCACTAAGAGAGATTTCACTGTATAAGTCGATTTAGGAAAATCTGGAGTTTATTGATAAAGCGGTCAAGAGTGCTGGGTTTGTGAAAGTTACTGACATAACACTTCTTTTATTATTTCGAGAAACCCGAGAAGGGCTTGAATACCTACAGGTTCAAGGACAAATTTACAAGAAAGGTTGCTAATAAAAATATTAACAGCAAAAAAAGGTATCACAATAAAGTCTACGTGAGAAGAGAGTTTGGAGCTTTAAAAGATTTGTTGTTCTATCATATTCATAATAAAACTCGCTAAGAAGTAATTTATCATAGCAAGCAGCAACAAATTTCCATTCTGAGAAATAATCAAGGCATAGTACAGACATATAATACAGTTGACTTTCTTAAATGAGTTAATACATTTATTAAGTTCAAGGAATTTCAATAATGAGTGAGATATTATATGGTCAACATGATAATGACCTGCTTCGGTGGCCGCACGGTCTAAGTTGTCACTCTTGCAATATACTAGACTGCCGTTGACAGCGAGATTAAGGTTTATATCTGGTTCGAGTGTACATAGGGTAGTTTTCCCTATATATTTTCCCCCTCTACCTCCATACAAATGCTAATACACTTACTCTAAATTCGACCTTTTTAATTCTAACACAGTAGCGTAGTTAGTACATATGACTATAACTTGAACAAGTAGTGAGATGCGATGCTTAAAACAAAAACATAGTAATAAAAGTAGAGTTTATTGTCCGGGAGAACACCTAGATGGATCATTATTATAAAGGGAGCAAATTATGTTATCATTGACCATTTTTTGAGTACAAATTATAGTATTAGTTCTCCTAGTAAAATATATTAATTTGATCTTTGATTTATTAATAGACATTTCTTTTTCCAGAGCCCACTATCAAATACGTTTTATTTTATAAATCTATGTAATCTGTATTTGATTTGAAAGTTGGACATCATCCACGGAGGAGTAAATAACTTGATCAGTTTATGTATCTAACAATGTCATAACTCATCAATAAACATATTAAAGAGAAGTGAACCTAAGTTAGAACCCTGGGGTATACCACAGGGGGTATAAAAATGTGTTGGAGGTGTGCGAAGCTAGTTTAATAGCGTAATGATCTATTATGCACACTGGCTTCTTGGTCTGGTAGTCAGCGCCCCTAGCTACTGATCTAGAAGTCCTGGGCTCGATCCCCAGTGGTACCATAGATATGTTATCCCTGATGGGGGACTATCTATACCCATGGCCATCATGGTTTGGTTAATTAGGCTTAAATTAGTTAAGTTGGTTTAATATTTCCACTGGTTTCAACACCTTCTTCTCACTATCATCACATATTCTCACTGTGGGTACGACTTATATATTATTATTATTATTATTATTATTAGCACCGCGTCTTACTACCCGTTCGGGTTATACGCACTTACGCTAATGTGTAATGGTAGGGTGATTGTGAGATGAAATGAAGGACCTACAGTTTAACGTGGAATCCGAACCACGGTGGAGGCCTGGCATTCCTCACATTCACAAGATGTCTTGTCAGAGGTGAAGGAAGGGTTTGGTAATCAGATAAATCTNATGTCTTGTCAGAGGTGAAGGAAGTGTTTGGTAATCAGATACATCTTTGCCGGGACCGGGGATTGAACCCCGGCCGCCAGCATAGAAGTCTGACACCTTACCCCTAGACCGCCAGGTCACCGACTTATATATACAACCTCTATATGTGTACCTCGGTCAACGTTCTGTTCCCACAGAGCAGCTAAAAGTATACACGGTGACCGAACCAGATACTAGGCCTATATATATCTCATGGTCAAGTATAAAATACGCTATAAAAATGCAAATAGCTGTTAAACCAATTTACATACAGGTGAGTTAGGCTAAAAATGTATAAAGTTACGAGAGAATAACTATACTGAGGTCAAAACCTTTACTTTGTTAAAAATAAATAGCGTCAGCTTGGCTTTGAATAGAGACTTGAAGGGCAAAATACAGAAACTCCATTAAATTCGTGACTGGATTTAATTTTTTAAGACAGCCATGCTAATTGTCTGTAAGTTTATTTTTAAGAGGTGAACAGTATGATCATGTATTATTTTCTCGAATTGTTTGGATACAGTATTAAAGAGATAAATAGGTATATAGTTACAAACTTGTTATTTTCTCCAGTTTTGTAAATAGGTATGACAAATGTTTCCAACTTCAAGGGAAGAGTTTTATTTGGCAGGCTAATGTTTAAAATATAAGCTAACAATACATTGAGGGTGTTGGAATAAACTTTAACAACAAAACTTGTCGTTCCATCTGTACCGGCACATCTAGATGAACTCAACTTTTTAATACAATTAGCGACATCCACGTTGTAATGTGTCTAGGATACAAGGATGCATTAGTTTCAATAATAGGGCAAGGCGCGACAGGCAAGGTGGAATTATATACACCGACGGAAAGTAGGTATCAAACTCATTTGCATTCAACAAAGGCTCTGCTATAATCCCGCCATTAATTTTTAATTAATTTCAATGAGAATGCTCAAAGCATACGATTATTTTTAAGAATAAAAAAATGCTTGGGTTTGCATTTGGTATTTTTTTCTATTAAGTCCAAGTATTTAAGCGTAGAAGAAAACAAATTCGGAAATTTGGAGGAATTTTGAATAGTCATTTGAGGAATATGAGTTTTGATTTTCCTTCGGAATAATTTGATAAAAAAATGTGTAGCCAAGCTAACATCCGTAGGTAGTTGGATGAACACAAGCCTAATCATTATAAAATCAGTTCATTATAATGGTTGAAGTAATCACGTGCATAATCAATATGATATGTGGTGGGAGTAGTATTATTTTAAGTAACAATGGCTACCTCTAGTGTACTCAGTAAAGTTGTGGGGGCGGGGGGAGGGGAGGGGGTTGAAAATAATCAAAAACAAGGTCTAGATAGTGTAATTATTATCACTTCCGTTAAATTGTTCTAATATTATTAAATTAGTCAAATCTGAGTAGCTTTTAATTACATGAAAAAATGTGATATATTTTTAACATGATGATAATTCCAATCAATTTTAGGCCACTTAAAATCGTTTGGAAATAGTATTCGAAAATGATTGTTTGTCAAAGCACCTTTAAGAAATGTAAAGTAATTACAACATATCTCTACTGTTGTTTGAGGAGCAAAATATGAGCTCCCAATTAATAGTTTCTGGTTATCAAGGGGTTGGGATTTCAATCCAGACACTTTCCATATTATTTTATAGATCAGTTCACACCACAACACACCAAAAATAGCCAACGAGATACATTACAACACCACCACCCTTTGAAAAAGTAGCACCTTCATGAAACCTGTCAGATCTCTAAATATTATTGTAAAGAGCAAAGTATTTCTCAATAACATAATCACTAGATAGTCTAGTTTCAACCAAATAAATAATAGAGAATTCATTCAAATAAACATTATTAAATAATTCACTGGCTTTAGTTAAAATACCACAAACATTTTGATAAATTAATACAATATCACTTATTCACTAGGAGTTGGTTTTATGATATCGTCCAGACGTCTTTCGACCTCCATAGTAATAATAATATTTTAACATTTGATGTGTAACATTTAAATAAATAAAAACATGGCATATGTAGCATGTCAGTTATATAATATGACATCTACAATTAAAATTCCATAAAGACAATTAAAACAAGATAACAAGTACTAATCTATTCCAATAAGTTGTGGCAGATTTTAACTCGGTGTTAATTGATGTTGCCGGGAAACGCCCAAGCTTCGAGGTAAACTGCCCCATCGGACCATACCGCGGGAATTTTTGTGTCCAGATTTAAGGGCACACATCGAAGAAAAGAAAGATAATTGTCTCGGCTCAAAACACCTTCCGACAGCGCTGCTGAGAAAGCGGAGTAATTTTACAACTCTAACCCCCCTTTCTCCACTTATATATCACGATGTAGTCCAAATCGGAACCAGTTCTGTTGCTATATAGTGGATTCCCTGTGAATCGCATTTTTGTATTTCATTGTAATTATTCGCCGGACGAAGAAGTACGACGTAAAACTTCATCACCAAAGACTACTGGTGACCACGATGGGTCAGGCGTCGGTTTCACCGCCACGTAGCAGAGGAAGCCTCTTCTTAGACTTTAAGTAAATGTATCTTCTGTTTAGAATCTACATTAGATTCTAAACTCCGTGTCTATGTTTATCAAGCATAGTTTCATGTATAAGAATGTCTAGCTTCATGTTCTATGTCGATCAGACATAGTGTATTGTGTTAGAGTGTCTGAGTTATTTTATATGTCCATCAGACACAAGTTTTAATGTCAAATGGTCTAACTTTATTTTCTTTGTCCATCAGGCATGGTTTCTTTAGTCGGAATGTCTGACGTTATTTTCTATGTTCATCAGACATAGTTTCTTGAGTTAGATAGTCTGACGGTTATTTACCTATGCCCATAAGGCATAGTTTAAATACGAGGGCTCTATGCTCTACAAAAGTATAGGACCAGGTGATTGAGTATACTGAGTCCATGAATTTGATTTCCTTTTCTAAGTCCTAAAGACATTGTTATATTTTTATGACACCCTAAACGGTATGATCACGTTTAGGATCTCTTTATGGCCACACTCAGTTCATCTAACACTTTCTTCTGGGACCTAGTTAGGTCAGTGACTTATTGCAGTCACGATTGCTCCCTTTTTGCGTAGCTATTTACGGTGCGCAACCTGTGTGAGCACTACTAGATTGAAGTAGTGGCCCGCGGGGATAGTGCTTTGTTCCGGCCCCTTCAGGCGTCAAATGTATTTAAGTGTTCAAAGATAGTTTGCACTAGCTATTGTATGCCCTAGTATTGGGTAAGTGTATAAATTTACTATTGATTGTTCTGGCAGTACTAATTAGGAAATGACAGGCCATAGTAAAATACTGTGTATATGCCTGATTGTTAACCATCTATTATATGTAAAATTGAAGCTCATATTATAGGATATTATTCTTAGGTTTTTCGTAACTCTCCATGAGGGTTAATACAAGCTAGCTAACTTAAATAATATTCTTCTAAGTAACTCTAAAAATACAGGATTTGATGCTATGTTTCTATTTTCAAGTGTCACTATCGTTCATGATTATACCTCTCAGGTATTAGTCTGCTACTAGCCTGGCTAAATTGTCTTTATGCATATTGTCTAAAGATGGTGACCTGGTGGTCTTAGGGTAAGGTGTCAGACTTCTGTGCTGACGGCCGGGGTTCAATCCCAGGTCCCGGCGCAGATTGATCTGATTACCAAACCCTTCCTTCACCTCTGACAAGACATCTTGTGAATGTGAGGAATGCCAGGCCTCCACTGTGGTTCGGATTCCACGTTAAACTGTAGGTCCTCCATTTCATCTCACAATCACCCTACAATTACACATTAGCGTAAGTGTGTACAACCCGAACGGGTAGTAAGACGCGGTGCAAATAATAATAATAATAATAATAATAATAATATATTGTCTAAAACTTAATCCCTTTTTACTGTTGCCAAGTTGTGACAGACGCTCCTTCGTTCGAGTAAGAGCGAATATACCTATTTCTAGAGTTGTCAAACTAAACGAAATGTTCTATCTAACTTCTGTCAGTTTCTTATTTACAAAGTGTTAATATCTATTCGTCCAACCTTATGTTTTCTACCTCGATAACGGAATACAGTTATCATTAATTAATTGAATTAAAATCTGCTCATTCATATGTAATTCTATATCCTTTTGTTTGCTTGTTAATAAACATATTTGTAATCGGTTCACATAAAGTGATATACATATATATATATATATAACTATTTGAAAATGTTATAGTTATGGAAATTAATTGCTTGGAAATTTTTATTATATTTTTTATGCAACAAAAATAAGTGGAAAGTGACTGATTTAAAGATAATGAATAAAAACACACACAATAAATTTTCAATCATTTATTTGCCAAACTATAATATTTTCAAAGACATATTTATAAAATGTGATCAACTTAATAAAATGTTTTACTTTACTAATTTTAAAATAACGCATCAAATGTTTTACGTGTAGTTATTATTATTATTAGTATTATGTTTATTTTACTGTCAACTCTTTTTCACAAGTATATACATAATTTATCCAAAAGTAATTTTTTGAGTTTGAAAAACATTTTGTAATACATTAGACTAGAAAAATAATTATGACTTTAATTTGTAATCTCATTTAATATCAAAATTCATAGTATTTATATATTTTACTTGTATTACGCGTATGACCCGAACGGGTAGTAAGATGTTATGCTAATAATAATAGTAATAATAATACTTGTGTTCAAGTCCTAAGTATTTTTTAAATCACGTGTTACTTGTTTATTACTATTATCAATTCATTTTTTATTTAATTTGGAAATCTTACGTTAAACATATGTTATTTTAAAATATTAAATGTAATAATTTTATATTATTTCAGGTGAGTCTTCTCCCTATCTTAATTTCAACCACTGATATCGTTGACTGTTGGTAAGTGAAACAATTCATTTTACTAGTAGATTATTTCATAATAGCCTTAGGCACAATTACCACAGTTTCATTTTCATATGAAGTGCCTTTTAGAAAATAAAAACTTTTTTTTGCAGTAAACATTCATTATTTTTGTGTATGTTTATATTGTTATTTTACAGGTATTGATAATATCTATCAAAAAGTGACATCTGAATATTACATGACTTGACTCATGAATACGTGAAAGTAGATCTCTAGTAGCTATTATATTAGTCAGAAAAGGATCTTTATATGAAAATTGTACTGTTTAAGTTTGTGTGTGTGTTTGCTTGTATTCTAAATGATACCCGCTAAAATTATTATTTAAGAGCTTAATTTGAATGTCTTACTGATTATTTAGACTAACCACGAACATCTTGTTCTAAAGGGAAAATAATGAGATTAGATATTTTTAAGTAAATTCTCGAGGACTAGCCTGAAGAAAGGACGGTAAAGCACTGACAGATCAAATTCTCCAGTTTATTCGGTTAGTATTTCCAGGATCAGGACCAAACTCTCTAGCAAACTAGCTCAGCTGGTATAGCAAGGCATATTATACGGGGTGGCCCACGGAAAAGTAGTCCGCCTCCTATATCCAGCAGGCGCCTCACTCTGAATTGGAGGAGGTCAATCCCCTTCCACCCATATTGTGACATGAAGAATGAGTTGATAAAGCTTTATACAAGCAGTTCACCTGCTCATTCTTCATGTCACAATATGGGTGGAAGGGGATTGACCTCCTCCAATTCAGAGTGAGGTGCCTGCTGGATATAGGAGGTGGGCTACATTTCTGTGGGCCACCCTGTAGATCAGTGTTTGCCAACCTGTTGTCCATGGGGTCGTTTATTCCGGTCCGTTAATCAAATCTTGGTTATTTTAGATTCGCGTATGGAATTTTACTATGAATCCTACATTTTTTTAAAAATAGAATCAATTTTGTTTATAAATAGTTCACGTTGACGTTTAATTTAGTTCATTAGTGGGTCAAACAAGTATATATCCGTAGGAGAGGCATAACAAACACACCTGGAATCTTTTATTTATTTGATATTTATTTAACGTGAATTTTCTGAATCAATTGATTATACAAGCACTCGAGAATTTCTATCAGTGAGAACGAAAGGGTCTTCGAATTTTGCTGGGAAAGGTATTTTCACGTACCTTACAGAGATATTTTACTTTACACAATCGGCATGGAACCGATGGCTTTACTTACCCTCTGTAGTAAGTTGTGCAACGGGTTTTTATCGCTTATGAAAAATCCGTAGACCCCGGCTGGGTTTGAACCCACGACTATCTTGTACTTAGGTGAGCACTTTATCTCGAGACCACAGAAGCGGACAACCTGGAATATACATTTGACATAAATTAGACCCTCTATGGAAATGTCTGGGCTGGGCTGGTCGCCTAATATCCGAACCTTGCTAGTCCACCATGAAGGAAAAAAAATTCAACAAGTCAATTATAAAAGATTAGGAACAAGTTTTATATTTAGCTGCCTCTGTAATTTAGTTGTCAGAGCTCCTGACTATAGATCCAGAGGTCCTGGGTTCGATCCCCGGTGCTTCCAGGTTTTTCTGTAAAGCAGTCTGAAACGAGGTCAACTCAGCCTAGTGAGGAGCAATGAGGAGCTACTTGAATAATGAAGTACCGTCTCTGGTATAGAAAACTGAGATTAATGGCCGAAGGGTATGTTGTGCTCACCAGATGACAACCCCTATCTGAAAATGTTGGCACTGTCTTCTCCAACATGCAGTGGCCGTTAGGTCGATATGGGCTGACGCCATGGAGGTTTTTATACTAGCGTAATCTGTAAACCATTACGAGAATGAACCATTTGCATAAGGGGATTCAATTATTTTTCACAGTTGCTCTTTTTTTTATATCTAAAGTGGTATTGTTTGTTTATCTTTATTACGTTCAACTACAAGGTTATTTTTAATGAGCTAATTTAAGTTTTATTTTCATAATCTGTTTGCAAATACCATTCTATGTAATTCGTCTAAAACCTTATTTCAATTTTCCTCCCTAATAAATATCACAGTTTTAAATTCGCCCCACCCATTTAATCAAAGAGGGCCAGAGGTTAACATCTACCCACCAATTAATTTTACCGATATATGTTAATATTTCATGTCTGGGCTACATCATGCATAACCCAGTAGGAGAAACATTAGTAAGTATTTAATGTACCGTTGTCCAAGAGACGACAGAATGTACCAATCATACGTCCTTTCCGTAGAGGCTATTTTCATGTCCCGATGAGATGAGGTGATGGTGATAGTATGAGGGTGTGGAACCCACTTAAACTTAAGTATAATTAACCAAACCCTGGTGACCTTTGGAAAAAAAATACCCAAGGTATCAGCCGGGAATCGAACCCGGAACTCCTATGCTCGTAGCCAGGTGCAATGACCCCTACACCACGGAGCCGGTTAGTTTACCGATAATAGTACGAGTACATCGATCACCTAAACATGTCGTGAGCACCAATTATGATATCCTCAATCTTCTATAATAAACCTAGTACACAGAGAAGGAGAGAATCCTTGTCTGTGACCTAGTAGCAAGGCACTTGTATAAGAAAACGATATGATCTCAAATGTTTTTACTGTGTGTCGTTTTATAACCGGTATTTATTAACAAAGTTACAGCCGCCTCGGTGGCCGCATGTACTAAGGTGCTAATCTCACAGTAGACTAGACTGACGATGTCTGAGAGATCGAGGTTCAAATCTATGTCGGGTATACTCAGAGTAGTTTTTTCCATAGTGGTTTTCTACTCTCCCTTCACGCAAATGTTGGTACACTTCCTATAAATATATCATTCCTCATCCCTAAAACCATTAGCGAAACTAGTACATAAGCGTACAACCTAGCGGGTAGTAGGATGCAGTACTAAAAAAATCACTATAGTTAATATCATTCAAATTACCAATTAAACTTCATTTCCATTAATAAATATCTCGATTTAATGTAATTCTTTAATATGTTAAAATTTATTGTGTTATGATTATCATAAATTTAAAATGTCCCTCTTGTTCACAATATTGTTTATACCAATAACTCCACTTGTTCATCATTCTAACTAAAACAATGTTCTAAGTTGTTTTTTTATACTATATAACCAATAAATTCGATTTGTTCAACTTTTATTATCGCACAATATTTTTATTTAATTAATTTAAGTATAATAATTTGTGCTCACATTTAAATTTCCTTAGATTACATTCTTTATATAATTTGTTTTTGTCTTATCCATTAACACATTTTATTATATTTGACTGTTTGTTTTAGAATTTCATATAATATTTAAAACAACAAATATATTTCTCAATAATATATTTCCTTGCTATAGACTACGCTCCTTACTGCAATATAACTATTTTTTCAAAGAATTTCACCCAGCCGAGGATTGAACTTTGACCTCTTCGCCACTGCCAATCCCATCGCTGCGGCAGCACGTTTATATTGTGTTTGCTTTTTGAGTTTCACGTACAAATACAAAACTTGTGAGTAGAAATGACAGCTGCACTGAAAGTTGCAAATCTCTGGCCTAAGCCAACTGATGCAGTTGACATTTTGTAAAAATATATATTTAAAAAAAAAATGTTAGTTTCCTTGCGGGTCACCTGATTTGAGCATGGGACATTTGTATTCGAGCAGAAAGGAGAAATGAAGGAATGATAAAAAAAAGTGATACCTTAACTGTAAACTAGGTGAAAAGCTTTTATCAAAATTTACCTTTAGATCTTACACATTTTGTGTTCCGCTTGTGTTTTAAATGCTTTATTTTAAATTTATATCAGGTATTTAACTTGTACCTTCTGAGTCGACTAATTATATCAGAACACGATTTTTTTTGTGAAATAGAGCGAAAGGATATACCAAATTTGCCTGGAAATGTATTTTCACTTATATACCTTCCAGGGTTCATGCAACAATCGACATGAGACCGACGGCTTTACTTCACCTCCGAGAGAAGTTGTGCTACGGATTATTATCGCTCAAGAAAAATTCGTTGACCTCGGATGGGTTTGAACCTACGAACATCGGGTCCTTAGTCGAGCACTTTACCCCCTCCCCCCCCAAGACCACCTATATCGGCTTCTTTTTCACTGTCAACGCGTCTTACTGACCAATTAGATTGTCCGAAACTTATACTATTTTAAATATACAATATAAGGAATGCTAGTTTGAGAGAAATGCAACAGTATTATTCCTGTAGAAAGGATAAGAAGACCATCGTTAAAGTTTCAATGCGAAAAACAATCTACAGAAACCTGGCTAGGGTTTGAACCTAAGTCCAACCTGCCGTGTCAATGCTGAGAACACCAGTCGCGCTCACTATAGCTGGCCCGCTTTATTACTCGAACCGGTGGGCACGTGGACTATGTGTCAGGCTCTTCTAATATGGCATTCCGCAGACAGATAGGTCATGAGTTCGAATATCGGTCGGTGACTTGGCGGTCTAGAGGTAAGGTGTCAGACTTCTGTGCTGGCGGCCGGGGTTCAATCCTCGGTCCCGGACATATTTATCTGATTACCAAACCCTTCCTTCACCTCTGACAAGACATCTTGTGAATGTGGGGAATGCCAGGTCTCCACCGTGGTTCGGATTCCACGTTAAACTGTAGGTCCTTCATTTCATCTCACAATCACCCTACCATTACACATTAGCGTAAGTGCGTACAACCCGAACGGGTAGTAAGACGCGGTGCTAATAATAATAATAATAATAATAATAATATCGGTCGGATGTTATGAGGGTACATTTTCTCTAAACTCTGCTTTACTAGCGAGATTAAATGTGGATATCCTCGACTGGTGGCAAACAAATGGATAAATAGCACTTCACCATGGAGACGCTCCAGAAACCTGAATACTCTTCTAAGGACTATGGGAAGTCTTGTACCCCTAATGTCTTGAACCCACCCATTTTATGGAGGGGTAAAAAAACCGTTGTGGAAATCAGTCGTATTTTATCTCCCACCAAAACATGTCGCCGTGCCTACTCCTCAAGAGGGGGAGGGGAAGATCAATATTCAGGCATCGTGTCTGCGGGAACTACGAAGGGTGGAAAGAGTCGTCCCTGTGACCCCTGGCACAAACGTCGGGCGTAGGAGGGTGAGGGGACGGAAGAGGGTGAACAGAGAAGACGTATGGGCAGTGAATGTAGGGTGGAAAGAGTCGTCCCTGTGACCCCTGGCACAAACGTCGGGCCTAGGAGGGTGAGGGGACGGAAGAGGGTGAACAGAGAAGACGTATGGGCAGTGAATGTCAGCTGCCACGTGTCGAGGGACTAGGGGACTCGGCAGTAAACCCCTGCCATCCATAATATAGATGAGGCGCCCCTCACTTTGATGGGGGAATGCGGATGTGTGCTAAAGACTTGACTAACTTCGTAGGCCTCCTCGGATTAAACACTCATTTTATGTACAGACACGAGATTACAATCTACCGGTAACTTTTATATATATATTTTATTTTTATACATTTTAAATTTAATACATACAATCAAAGGGGAAGGGTATGAATTCGTTGAGTATAAGATCGTAGTATTAAGGTATTAAAAGACATACAGCAGACCCGACGAAGCTAATCACATATTCAACCGCCAAGTGATGTAGTCACCCGCTTTGGTGGCCGCGTGGTTCAACCCGCAACTCTCAGGGAAATCGAGGTTCGAATCTAGGTCGAGTAAACTAAGGTTGGTTTTTCCGAGTTTTTTTTACACTCTCTCTTCACGGAAATGCGGGTACACTTCATATAAATATGATCTACCTTATCCCTAAAGCCATTAGCGTAATTAGTACATAAGCGTATAGCCCAAACGGGTATTAAGACGTGGTGCTAAAAAACCTGTATTAGATACGTGAGATTGTGAGAGGATAATTGAAATCGTTGCTATTGATTATTGCAACTAATTTGATAACATTTCTGTTGTCAACATTCTTAGGAGAAATAACACTGAAGTGTAAACTTTAAAACTTGGGGTTAGCTTGACGACATTCGTTTAATTTAAATCGCCGATAAACTTTCGGCAATAAAATTAAAACACGATTTTATATTTTTATTACTTTATATTCAATGCATTGAAATGATATTTTAGTGTGAACTTTGGCTTTACAGTTGGTATTAATTAAATTTAGTTGATAAATGACACCTGTATACGTGTTTCCAGATTTGATTCCCACTCCCGAGTGTATTTTCTCAAGTATAATTTAAAATATCTTCTTTTGACACCGCGTTTTACTACCTCTTTGTGTTATACGCATATGTACTTGTTACATTAATGATATAGATATTAGGAAGGTTGAATTTAGAGGAAGTGCACGATCGATTTACATGGAGGGAGAGGGGAAAAGCATTTAGGGAAACCAACCTCAATACGCCTGACCGGGTTTGAACCACGATCTCTCCCCGTCTTCGGCAATCTAGTCTACTGTGAGAGTAGTGCCTTAGGCCATGCGGCCATTATTTAATGGGGATATTTTGGAAGGGTAGTAAAAGTCATAAAGAAAATAAACACGGATATTTATTATAAACATAATCTTGGGAAGTTAATGTTAATTAGATTAAATAAAAATTTGAACAATATTTTTTATTTGAAATACTTTGTAATTTAGAGGAAATGTGCCCGAATTTGCTTGGATGGAGAGTAGGACAACATTCAAAGAACACCACCTCGGTACTAGGTGTTTGAACCTTGATCTCTCTTATCACCGAAAAACTAGAAAAGACGAGAGCTACCATCATTGCCCACGTGTTCACCGGTGTTGGTATGTTGATAACAATATTAATAATAAAATATGACCTCATCTATAATTTGTTAAATGGCCTCTTTATCCTTTCAACCTTTTAATTTGGGCGTAAGAGAATGTTTTTAGTTTTAAAAACATTGTTTTTTCCTCAAGTGTACTTATTTTTGAAAGTTGCTCAATAATCCATTATAATTTTCTAATTTGAAACCTGTCCAAAACTTACATGTAACCTGCATCACGGCGTGCTGTGGGTCTCAAGATAGACCCTTCTCCCCCTTTACTTCACGTCTGCCCTCTTACCCTCGCCCCCATGTAGCCTACCCCCCTTCCACAGCCTCCAGGTGTGATCAATATCCGTCAAACAAGTGATCAAATGACATCGCTTGGTAATGAGACTGTGATTCATTTAATTTTTAATGGATACGTTCGTTATAACTTTAAAACAGTTGTCTCATCTGTTAATAAAACTCAAAATGCATATAATCTGAAAAGGTAGTAAGACACGGTGGTGAAAACAAAAGGGTCCTTTATTTATTTTTCCAGGCCATCACAGTGATGATTCTTGTGGACTTTTAACCGCCAATAATGCTTCGTTATGGATTACTGTATAGTTTATTTTTACATCGTTGTTGATTAAACGGGCCTAAGATGTACAAAAATTCCATCGCGTCAGCTGGCAATTGAGCCATACCGATGGAGTATACGCCGTCTTTGGCGCATACGGTACAGAATTTTGCTGATAGAGGGTGTCACATGGTCAACACAACGAGCCGTGCGGCCGTTAATCTTAGTTTTCTAGACCGAAGCCGCTACTTCTTTGTTCGGGTAGCTCCTCATTTGTCTTCACGAAGCTGAGTTGACCCCGTTCCTGACCCACTGTTTCACATAAAATCTGGAAGCGCTGAGGATCGAGCTCGGGATCTATGAATCTGTTGTCGGGAAATCTGACCACTAGATTACTGATGTGGTCAAGAATGTAATATTACCCGCTTCAGTGGCCGCCTGGTCTAACGCGCTACTCTCGTGTTAGACTAGACTGCCGAAGACGGGAAGATTGGGGTTCGATCCCGGTCGGGTGTACCGAGGGTGGTTTTTTCCAAAATTGTTTTTCACTTTCTCTCAACAAAAATGCAGGTACACTTTACCTAAATTAAACCTTCATAATCCCTAAACTATTAGTGTAATTATTACATAGGTGTAAAAACGAACGGGTAGAAAGGCGCGGCGATAAAAAAAATATTTTTCCCCCGCCACTATGGTGACATGAGTTCCCAGTTAACAAATAACGGGCTTCTTTTGGAAATCGAAATGAATAACATGCATGTGCTGTAACACACACGGGCAAGTATTTCAACCATCAGGCATCGACGTTAAACGGAAGGTATCTTTTCCTAAATGGTTTTCCACTCTCTCTCCATGCAAATGTAGGAATACTTCCTCTAACTTGAACCTTCTTCACCCCTAACCCACTAGCGTAAATACGTATTCAAGCGTATAACCCGAATCGGTAGTAAGACGTGGTGCTAAAAGAAATATCTGCTCCTTATCTTAGTGAGGAATTTTTATGAAACTTTTTGTGTTTCTCTCTCTCTCTCTCTCTGTGTGTATATATATGTATATATATATATATACCATATTTTATATATATATATATATATATATATATATACCATTATATATATATATCATGGTTCATTTTGTCCACAACACGCCATTTTCTAGTCCTTCCCAACATGTGAGGAGACCTCCAACTTTTTACCCGTCACAGTTCTGTGGGTACGTGTGAAATGGATCAATTATTGAACAAGCCTGAAGACCTTTTCTTTGTGTGAGGTCTGAATATATTTTATTCACTACTTTGCTCCAAACTTTTGGCGATGTACAGAGATGAGATTTCTCCGACCCTCATAAAACACGTCGGTGATTAACAAAATGAAAAGCACTTTTATGAAGTTTTTTTTATGGGTCTTGCATACTTGAGGAATGGTGTGCTTCTGAGAAACTCTGCAATTAATTTTAATTTTATATGACCACTTTAATTTCTGAATAGATTTTGGCAGGGGAAAATACTTTTTTTTTATTCATTTGAGTAACGTTTTGCGCCTTTCTAAACGAGGTTTTAATATGTAGCCATTTGTGCGGTGGCCATGAAAGGCTCTCGCTAGTATCGGCTCGTTTAGCTTGTCGGTGACTGGTGAGTATGGGGTTTTAGTTCCACCCTGGTGTATTGCGATTAATTTTTTCCTCCCTCTTTTCTTCCACGAAAATGTGGCCACACTTCCTATAAACTCTTGTCGTCTTCATTAATGTAATATATATATAAATGAACGGGTAGTAGGACGTGAAACATATAAACCCGATACAAAAACAAACACTGGTTTTAATTAGTTACTATAATCTCAGTAATTACTGTAAGATAAGTCCTCTTGGCTATTTTATGGACAGCGTTAATTACATATATATATATATATATATATATGCATACATAGACATATATGATACACACATACGCCCACGCTCACTGAAATTGGGCCCTCTTATTATCCTGGAGGAAAATCAAAGGGAACCCCTCTGTCAGGATGTGAAAAGAATTCAAATAAAAATATTTATTTAAAAAGGTCATGATTGTATTTTATTATGCATTTATTTTATTGAAAAAAGTGTATGGATACATATATAATGTTGAGTGGTTTTGTGAAAGTGTGCTTGTGTGCATATTTCTTAAACTTTTTTTTTTTTAGTAAAATTTGAAAGATTCTTCCAACAAAAAAATACAATTTGTATATAAATAATGGAAGTAATTGATTCTTAAGTTGACGACCTTGGTAGTCTTAAGGTACAGTGCTTGCTGCATGAGACTATGTTTGTGGGCTCAAATCCAGCAGGGGTTGAGGAATTTTTCTTGCGCGATAAAACCGTAGCGCAACTTCCTTCGGAGGAGAAGTAAAGCTGTCAGTACCATGTCAACTGTGGCATGTGAAATAACCCCGGAAGGTATGTGGAAATAGCTTTCCCGGCAGAATTTGTAGGCTCTTTCACTCTCGCTCATAGAACGTTCTCTTGTGATGATATAAGCAGTCGGTTCAGAAAATGCACATTAAATACCTCAAATAAATGTATTAAAGGTTGATTTTAGACCTCTATTAAGTTGATGGGATTACTAAATATATGTTCGGCCCGCGGTGCAAATTTATAGTCAAATATGGGCCTTGGGTTGAAAAGCATTGGACCACCCTGCCTTATGGGGTAGGTAATATACAACTTTAAAAAAAAATCCGAACTTAATTCATCCTCATTAACTTTATCCACTCTACATATTTTCTAAATTTGATTTTCATGTTGAAAAGAGGATCAAACTTAAGAGTTATTAAAGGAATACCCTTTTTAATAATTACTTTAATTTTAGTTTAAATTTAGATTGGTTAAAAGCAAAATATTTTTCCCAATGGTAACTTACTATCTATAAATACAATTTTTTTTCTTATACATTAGGTTTTATTAAAATGGTTATTTTTTATATTAATTACTGTTTGATACTATCCCTTTTTTATTCTTTACTGACAAGACATCTTGTGAATGTGAGGAATGCCAGGCCTCCACCGTGGTTCGGATTCCACGTTAAACTGTAGGTCCTCCAATTTCATCTCACAATCACCCTACCATTGCACATTATCGTAAGTGCGTATAACCCGAACGAGTAGTAAGAAGCGGTGCTAATAATAATAATAATAATAATAATAATAATAATAATAATTTTTATTTTTTAATATAATTATAATATTATTCTTTTATGTATTGTTGTATTCTTTGTTCTTTTTTACACTGGCCCATTACAGGAATGTGACTGTTGGCCTACACTATAGGAACCGGAACCATGGTTTAGTTGTCAGCGTACACCTGGCTACGAACATAGGGGTACCGGGCTCGATTCCCGGCCGGTTCCTTTGGAATTTTTTCCCGCAAGAGAAATGATCCCAATGGTCACCAGGGTTTGGTTAATTAGGCTTAATCTAGGTTAGGACTAACCCCGGATTCACAAGATCATAATAATTATCATAGCATCATCTCATTGTGGGTATGACATGTATACAATCTATAGGTGTACCCTGGGTAACGTTCTGTGCAAACATAGAGGCTAATAGTCTACATATAAGGTGCCAGAACCTGGACTTCAAAGTCTCTCCCGGTCAGATGTGCTATACGATAAAAAAAAACATAAGCACAGAATAAATTGAAATTAATAAATTTATGATAATCTAGTGCAGACGTATTGGTTTCTAGATATTGCCTCAACAAGGCACTATTTAAAATATCTTCACTCGTGTTTCATTAACAATTTAGAATTTATTCTACAGGCATAATTAGTAAAAATAATAATAATGTTTCTTTGAATTCGCCTTGTATGACTATTCTACTTGTTAATTACGAGCGCCTTCTCGACGTCATTAGTAACACGGCAAGTCATTTGAAAACTTGGCGAGCGCGTTGTGATGCTCTTCTGCCCCTAATGGCGTCTTCTATTGATAACACATCTTCTCTACGACCACTTGACGTCGTCAACTCATATTTTCCAGGCCGCCTGGTGACTAATGAATGGAATCATGAAAGATTCTTTGGTTATTAGGAACGCCACTCTAGATTTTGTTATTCTGATACATTTATTTCTCAGGTTTAGGGTGGGATGGAAGGAAACGCGAATTAAGGTCAGTATTTTTAAAGTTTTTATAACAAAAATACTTTTTTGGCCAATATAAATTAAATATTGTTCCAGTAAATATGTGTATATGTTTAGTTTAAATTTTCTATGTTTAGTAATTTTAATAGTTTTTTTAAATATCTGGCATGAGTATAGTGGCATTTGATGATAAACATTTTAAAGAAAAACGTCTTAGTCAAATGTCGCTATGCCCCTGATAGATATTCAACAACTGTTGACATTTTTTTTTTCTCTTATCACCGCGTATTACTAACCGTTTGGGTTATACTCTTATGTACTAATTATGCCAATGGTTTTAGTGATTAGGATGGTTATATATAGAAGAAGTGTACCTGCATTTACTTGGAGGGAGAGTGGAAAAAACATTTAGGAAAACCACCCTCGTACCCAATTTTTATTCGAACCTTGATCTCCCAATGATCATTAGTTTAGTCAACTAACTTAAATCATGCGGCCACCAAAGTGGGTAAATGTTGAAATTACAAAACCTAGAAAAAATCAAGCTTCTCTAGTAGAACAATACTATATTTATTTTGACCAAAAACCTAATTTGTTATAGAAACTACAAACATATTTACCTTAAGATGGAATTGTGGGGAACGCAAGTTAAGAACAGTATTTTTGGAGTTTTTATATTATAGATTTATTGATTTATTATTTGATATCTGACCCGCAATGTGGCGCCAATTATAGAGTTATTGAATTAATCCGTCCACGTTAGGCGCCAATTATAAAGTTACTGAATAAATGGTTCGCGTTGGGCGCCAATCAAAATGTTACGGGTCGGCGATGGGTGCCGATTGAAGTGATACCGTTTAATAAGGTGATAATCGCCCCGTGATCGAGCACTAAATAAAGTGGTACGGTATTTCGGTATTGCGAGTTAATTAGTATTTATAGCCCCGTGATCGAATGCCAATTATTACGATACGGAATTATTATATGTGATATTTAATTGAATAAATAAGACATTTGTATGTTGCACACGATTTATTAAAGTGATTTTATCTTTGGTATGAAAATACTATCTAAAATGATGCAATTTTTGTTGAACAATAGATTATTTCTCTGTAACATTTTCTGTGGACTCTATGGATTTCAGTTAGTGGCACTGTTTTATTACAACGTTCTGTAGATTTATGTAACCGACACTGTTAATAATTTGTATTATTAGATTTATGCTACCCGCACTTTGTGTATTCATACGCACAAGTGGCTTATAAATTACCTACCCCTTGCCTCTTGGACCCCCTTGTCACTAGTATCAAAACCAATTAATCGAAAGAGTCCTGGCGACAGGTGGCGTGAAGACTAGCTTCCTATTGGTAGAGGAAGCTAGCATCACTTGCTTTTTTGGTAAATACTGCGAAGTTGACTTTTGAAAGAAAAAAATAAGTTTTAATGGTGCAATCCTTGGACACTATTTCTGAAAAGCGGGTGATTCTCCATGGATGAAGTATTGAATGGATATTTTACATACCATACTTTAAAGAAAATTACCTTCATCCCTGACTTTTTAAGTATTGTTACAATATAAAAAAAATTATCAAAATAAATTAAATAATTCTTCAGTAGAAACATAGTTAAATTTTCTTGCCATGGTGATATCAACAGTTGTTGAATATCTCTCAAGGATATCCTGGAATTTAATGACATCCCCATCGCCGACAACTTCTTACTACCCGTCTGGGATTTATGTTTTTAATTATATTTATTATGACCCGCTTCGGTGGCCGCGTGGACTAACGCGTTACTCTCGAGCTAGACTACATTGCCTAAGACAGGGAGATTGGGATTCTATCCCGGTTGGGTGCACGAAGGGAGGTTTTCGCTTTCCCTCCACGCAAATATGGGTGCACTTCCTCTAAATTCAACCTTCCTAATCCCTAATTTATTAGTGTAATTAGTATATATGCGTACAACCCGAACGGATAGTAAGATGCGGTGATTAAAAAAGTATAAATATGAGGTAAAGGTGAGAGCGGTCGAATTTACGGGATATGTACCATCATTTGAATGAATTGATAGTGCCAAACCATTTAGGATGAGAAACATCCTCGGTACACCTGAATGGGATTCGAATCTTGATGTTCCCGTCACTAAGCCAGCCTAGAGTGGCTTGGCGTTTAGTCCGCGTGTACATGCGTGTCAATCTACTGCAAGCCAAACGTTTTATACCGCACAACCACCAGTATGAGCGTGAGAATGTTTCTGATAGTAAAAAATATCAAGTATAAATCACTGCGGACAAAATTTAATTTTCAAAACTAGCTAAAAACAAAACTTTTGAAATATTTCACGTAATTAAAGACACTGTATCATAAGATTTTTGTTTTAATTATAATGAGTGTACTTATATCTAAAAAAAAAATATATTTAGAATCATGGATATTAATTTGTATACATTTTAGCTTTTTATTTAAACTTTAAATTCCTCGTCATTAATTAATAATAAATAAATAAATAATCTACTTTTCCTTGCGGTATGGATGCTTTGTGGAATAGGGTTTCTTCTTCATTTGTTACCACAAATAAAACTTTGCCCTTTAAAAGAGGTTTTCTATGTGACTTTACTTGATATTTTGTTTTTACTTCATACAATTTCGTTTTCAAACTTTTTAACAATATTTTTATAACGACGACACTCACACATACGAAAGTATATAAGGTTTTCCTACTTTAATTCTCACAAGTGTTGTGATATGTTTTGTTACTTTTGTTTAAGAGATTTCCGCTTCTATAGTAAAAAAAAAAACTTTTCGCGAGCGTCCAATTGTTTTATTTTATAAACTAAATTCGTTCGCGAGACTAGAAACTGGAAATAATTTGGTTAGCGATACACAATCTGAAGGCGGATCTACCCCGGTAGTGAGTAGTTCTAGCTCAGTATTTCTGACATCTGCCCTCGATGCAACATTGATGAGAGTTGTATCCAACCACCCCTTCCCCATCCACCACTTTTGAATCTTGATGAATGAGACTCTTTGATACGGTTCTTTAATTGGACTTGGAAATAACTTTTTTCACCGCATCTAATTATTACCAGTTTGGGTTATACGGATGTATATATTAATTAATCCAGTACGGTGGGTATTAAGAAGTTGTATATAATATAAAAATGTACCCGTATTTGCTTGGAGTAAAAGCATGGTACCATTTAGTAAAAATCACCCTAAATACACCCAGCCGGGATTTTAACCCCTTCTCCTCTGTCACTGATCAAACCAGACTAATGGCTTCTGAGTTGTATTAAATCTAAATCAGTTTCTAATGTCACAATCAAGTTTCCTTATGAAGAAGATCTTGGTGTGAAAAGTTACCTAGCACAGGTTGAAGGGAAGAGGGCTTAATGCTAAATGTCTTATTGGTGTTACATGGGGGCAGTGAGTTACTAAAAGGTAAGAAAAAAGGGTTACGTGGCTTATGGATGACCCCTAAAAAGATGAGATGTCATCATTTACATCCCTGGTTATGTGTATTACATAATATTATAAATATGCATAGATATGTTAACATTCAATATATGAATCTACTATTATTAACTTGTCAAAAATTTCAGAAATACAAACCAAGCTCTTATCAAAATAGGTTGCCTGCCATCGATTGAGATAAGATGGAGGGTAAAAGATATTATTAGCAGAAGTACCAGGATTTGCCCAGTGTAACTACGCAATGCAACGCTTTTCTTTGCTTCAAACAGACAGGAAAAGAATCTATTCATTTTATTTATTTCCTACAAGTCTATCGTTATTTATTATTATTATTATTAGCACCGCGTCTTACTACCCGTTCGGGTTATACGCACTTACGCTAATGTGTAATGGTAGGGTGATTGTGAGATTAAATGGAGGACCTACAGTTTAACGTGGAATCCGAACCACGGTGGAGGCCTGGCATTCCCCACATTCACAAGCTGTGATTAATACACGTCTTGTCAGAGGTGAAGGAAGGGTTTGGAAATCAGATAAATCTGTTCCGGGACCAAGGATTGAACTCTGGACCCCGCAGCACAGAAGTCCGACATCTCACCCCTAAACCACCAGGTCACCTATCCATATTAATGAAATTGAGTTTGTGTGTCTGTCTTGTTATGAGCCTTCCGCGGTATCCACCGCACGCAAAGGGCTGAAATTTTAAAATTAGTAGCACCTGTGAACGAACAGATGTACATCAGGGCTAGAATTTTAAATTATATTCTTTAAAATTTATTAAAGACTGGATAGGGGGAAATTTTTTTTTTCTATCTTTTTGAAGCAAAAATAAAAGCGTTGGGAAGATCATGAAAGACGGACAAAAAAACTCAACTTCTTAACGTAGAATAAGATGGAGGATCTATACCACTTGAAAGGGAGACAAGTGTTCCATGGTCCTGCTCTAATTACCGCGAGTCTGTAACATATATCATTCATGTTGGGTTTTGGGTGTTTGCCACCTAGAGGAATAATTTAATTTGAGAAAATGAAATGTTATTTGTTATTGAAATAATATTTGAATTGGTTTACCTCTCTTTATTCTAATTCTATCTGTTCTATAAAAAAAATCATCCCCCAAACGGAGAGCTTTATACATAATGTATGAAGTGATTAATCTGATTTGGAAGCAAGAACAGGTTTCTAAACTTCAACCAATGTTTGTGCTCCCTTTTGTCCGCCCTTTTTTTTTTTTTTACCTTTGGATAACATGAGATATTGAGGACAAACATAGACAATTGAATAATGGATTTGGAGTCCTACCAAATCCGGAAACAAAGAAATAACTACCTTATTTCCTTCCCGCGAGATGTCTTTAATGGGATTTATGGATCGGAACCCGTTTAAGAGAGAATAATGCCTAAACTCGAAAATCAAATTAGAATGTTCAAGGAAGTTATTTTAAAACAAAACATTTAAAAATATTTAGATTTTTTGATTGACATCGGAAAGTATACCTTTATAGTCTAGTTAAAAACAAATATTTTGAAATATGTTTCTCATTGGGATCATAAACTAATTTTGAAATGTTGAGGTGTTGCCATTCACACTGGTGGTCACGCAATCTAAGGCATAAAGCTCGCAACGGACTGGATTGCGTTCTCGTTTTTCGACTGGGCGCGCTGGAGGTGATTTATTTGCCATGTTTTACCATGTATTCTCTACGCTAATTATGGCGCACTCTCTCTAAAACTAACCTTTATATTAGGTAATTAATAACCACGATTTTAATCTTATTAAGGGGGACACAGATTAGAGTTATCTTCTTGACAAGAATTAAAAAGAAGACATTCCAAAAGACTCACATTAACTGAAACATTATTTTATAATATTTTTATTAAAGATTTACTAACTTTCCACAGTGTTAATATTTGTGAAGTGTCTTGGATTTAACTATATCTATTTTTTTATATAATAATTTTATAAAATTCTGTCTACAAAAGTAGATGCACAATATAATATACTTTGTACGTGCATAGACAAATCAGATTTAAATGGATTTATTCCAACAAGTTTTGTTTAAATACTATAGTATTTTAATATTATTAATAATTATATATTCGTTATTAATTATTGTACGTCCCTACGGTTGCCTTTGTATTGTAACTTTGATCATCTCAAGAGTTTGATTACAATGAATTAGGACCAAAGTATACATTAGTAAAATACAAAATAATTGTACAATTGTATACGGAATCTATGGCTATCCTTTTCTTTCATTTAAGTAATTAATTTAAATTCATAATAAATATAGTTTAAATTGGCAATCTTGACACAAGAATTCAACCAAAGAACTTTAAATGGCAACACACTATCTAGGTTCAATTCGCACTCCTTTTTTTTTTAGAATTAATTATTTAAATAATAAATGAGGATTGTACATGAACACAGGACTAAAGTTTGTAACCTATAAAAGTTAAGATTATTGTTCGTTAACAAATCAAACACTTGAACAAAGGAGTATTCCAATTTAATGTGATAATGCGGACAAAAAATATTAAAAGATGGTTATTAATACTTTTTTGCCTTCGCCTGTACTGTTTAGCAGTATAGATCAACACGTGACGTCTTAGTTCACTCGGTTACCTGTCTATCTACTGAGCTAAGGGTCCAGGATTCGATTCCTGCCATGGTCGAAAAATGTATCATTGGTGAAATGTAGGTTCCCCCTTTCAGAGTGATGAATTAACGGCCCGACTGAATGTCGTGTTTATTCTGGATTTAAGTTAGTTTATAAGTCGTGTACTGATATTAGCACATTTGTTCAGAAAGTTCACGTAAAATACCTAAAATAAATTAAACGAAAATTAAAGTTGAGATCAAGGGGTATGTGGTAAGTTGCTGATTCGATTCTAGATGGGAGTTCCCCAAGAAGAACGCGGCGTAACACTTAAGTTTTTTATTTATTTAGGAACGCTAAAGTGTATTGCCGCACTTATAAGTACGCCACCTATCCCTATCTTTAGCTAGTTCTATCCAGTCCAAGTCATTACACCTTATCTATATCTTGAACTAATCAATCGGCCTATTTTTTTGTAGTAAAATAATAATTTATATATTACATGCTTCAATGACCGAATGGTCCAAGGCATCACACTCATGTTGGACTGGCCTGCTGATGACTGGGAGATTGTGGTTCAAATCTCAATCGGGTTTACTGAAATGGATTTATCCGAAACGGTTTCCCACTCTCTTTCCAAACAAATGCTGGTAGATTACCTATAAAATGCTTCCGTCATTGTTCCTACCTCATTAGAGTAATTATCATATATATGTATAAGCTGAACAGGTAGTAGGCCTAAGATGAGGTGACAAAAATGTATTGTTACTATATACGAGAGACACAGGATACTAATCTCAGCCTAATATTCCAATATTAAACTATATGACTGTACAAGTGGTGATTGTAGTACAAGTAGTATCCAGATCGTACTGTTGGCAGCGCTGCTGCACCCAGGTGTTCTTTTGGGCGTTCAGGTTGTGTGTTTTCTGTTACGTGTTTTGCTATAATCTGGTGTTATTTGCCACCCTACTATATTATTATTATTATTATTATTATTAGCACCGCGTCTTACTAGCCGTTCGGGTTATACGCATTTACGCTAATGTGTAATGGTAGGGTGATTGTGAGATGAAATGGAGGACCTACAGTTTAACGTGGAATCCGAACCACGGTGGAGACCTGGCATTCCTCACATTCACAAGATGTCTTGTCAGAGGTGAAGGAAACCCTACTATACTTTTACTTTTATTTATCTAATTTGTAAAAATATTTTACTATTTATTATCTTTTTAATTGTGTATTTTCACTGTAGTTTTTTTTATTGTAATCAATGGCGGCTCGTGTATAGGCACTGCGGAACTGCAGCACCCCCTATTTCCACTTGATATTATCGATAACATTTAATATAATAGATACTTTTTTTATTTAATTCTTTCTTTATTTTTGTAGTACAATATATATTCCTTAAGATTAGTGTCAGTACTTCAGTAGCTATCCCCTAGTTTATGAAAAAAATACAAAAATCTTTGTATGGAACTGTGCGCTTCACAGTGCCAGTGAAGTGGTGTTTAACTGTTGTGCGCATGCGCACGTAGGAGGGTAGTGGGGATGAAGACGGGACTGCCAGGTAGAGAAAGCACTGTTGCTATAGCAGTGCCGGCTCTGGTGTGATGCTGGAAGGAAGTTGTTTTTTACTCGGCGTGTGTTGTGCTTAAAAACCGTGTACCATATTCTTGACTGTGATAAAGTGTAGAAGAGAGTAGAATTAGATTATTATTCTGATTCCAGATATTCTATTTGGTTCATTTTTTTTTGTTCTTTTACTTACCAGAAAGACTAAATGCGCTTGAAGTACTTTTAATGGAGAAAAATTTCCTCAATTGTCATCCAGAGATCAAGGAGAAAATTATTTAACTTTTTGCGCAAATTAAAACAAGAAGAAATGGATTTCATTTTTAAATTAATAGATCAAGCTTGAACTGTAACAATTTAAGTTAAAGTAAATAAAAAGTGTTTTTTTTTGTTAAAATTTTATCAAGTTCCTGAATAAATTTCCTTTTTATACAAGTTTTTTTTCCTTTTACACAATTTTAAAACAAAGGCTGAACATTTTCTGGAGCAGCACCCCCACTAATTTTAGCTACGAGCCGCCACTGATTGTAATATTCAGTGATTCGTTTTATTTAGATTGTTCAATGTTGTATTCTATGTATTACCTCCAACCTGTAGTGATGTCTATAATACCATTATTATTGGTAGTGTCATTATTAAAAGATTAATATAGCATTGTCCAGAAAGCGTTTCCGAGCACACCTAGAGTGGTCTCTTGTTTTAAAGGTCATTGGGCCATCGTCAGAGCTACAGTAGCCCCATCGCTTCTTTGGTGCTGACTGACAGCTCACAGCTGACTTCTGACAGTTAATATTTAGGTATATACCTAAATTTTGACTGCCAGAAGTGACAGCTGCTAAACACGTGTTTTGGCAGATCATATGGTTCGGCGTAGGGATACATAATATGGTCTGGTAACTTTTCAAAGCCGTCAACCATCAGTCAGCACCAAAGAAGTTATGGGGCTACTGTAGCAGAGGAAAGAGTTTTTTTTTATTCTTCCTAAGTGTAGTATCTAATGGTGGCGCCCACCAAATATAGTTCAAACCCCACACGCACCAATTTGACTATATTATGTTCTATACAGGTAGTGTTAAGAGTCATCGTCCTTTACCTTTTTTTTTTTTACTATTTCTTATTAGAATAGGTTAATTTGGGTGTATGCAGAAACGTGTTATAGAAAGTGTGTGNGAATAGGTTAATTTGGGTGTATGCAGAAACGTGTTATAGAAAGTGTGTGTTTTAAATACAACTAAAAAATAAGTGTGTTCGTTTGCATCTCCTCGTCAGCTTTTTGTTTGATAAAGCTTATCTTCAGGAAATGAAGCATCGTGCACCAGCCCGCAGTTTCTATGATAACTTATCATTCCTGACATTCCTGTGGCTCCTATCTGAGACAGTCGCTCTTCTTTCTGTGTGTGTGTTTCTACCCGCCCTAGCCCGCCGCCATGTTGGAATCTGCGTTGGGGAAACACTTTCGAAACTTGTGCTACTCTCGCAAGATGTCATCCGCACAAGCCGACATTCCGGTACGCTTCCCAATTTCCGGTCCTTCCCCCCTCCCTTCATGACTTCAACAAGTTTTCTTCATGGCCTTCACAAAAATAATGTTTATATATATATACATATTTATCTTAATTTTCTTTAACCACCGCGTCTTAGGTGGATTATACGCATTTGTACTAATTACGCTGTGTTTTGGATGAGTAAGGTTTAATTTAGAGGTGTACCCACATTTGCATGGAAGGATTATTATACAATCATTTAATTCACCCTCAGTATATTCGATCGGTTTTCGAACCCCGATTTCCCCATCATCATCTTCAGTACATTCTTTTGTAAGAGTCAAGACCTTAGACCCTTCGGCCACCACATTGTTTTATTTTATTTTTTCTAATTATTTTAAAAGAACCATAATAACATGTATTGGTAAATACATTTTGCTTTTTGTAATTTTCAAGAGAGAACTAACATCCCACTGAAGACATTTTCTCGGTCACCGAATGGTCTAAGCGTCAGTCACTATCATCATGATGAACTGGTCTGCTGATGACGGGGAAATAGGGGTTTGAATCCCAATAGGGTCTACTGAGGATGGCTTTTGTTAAATAGTTTCCAACTCTCTTTCTACACAAATACGGGTAGACTACCTCTAAAATGCTTCCTTCCTCATCCCTACCACATTAGAGTAATTATCATATAAGTATGTCTATGCCTGAACAGATAGTAAGGTGAGGTGATACAAAAAACTTGCAAGCAATGCACCAACATTTGTTGTAATAATACAGCTACTAGAACATAGAAAGCAAAATCAGCACATTTTAGAGTCGAGTTCGTGCTACTGGAGTTAAAATCCTTTGATCTATCCGTTACTCTAACCCTAGTATCGGGACAACTAATTTATAACTCATACAGACAAATGAGTGTGTAGCTTTGAACCAATGTTATTACACCAAGAAAAGTCCCCGAGACTTATCAAACCTACACTCTGTTGTTGTCAAGTAGTAATTATGACTCTCAGTCTTTGAAACGTGGCCACGTTTCAGCCTGCAGCTTATACATTCACGCGCAACTTGACTACATGATTAGTTGCCTCGCCAGACTCGTGCAGGCGAACTAACCCTACACACAAAAGGCTGGCTGGTCGTAGATATCTTGCTTGTTGGAGTGAACAAGAACTTGTAGGCCATACATATATCTTATAAGTTGTATTTCAAATTATATTATGATAAGAGTTCTCTATTCTAAAGTATGCTATTGGAAACTTTTAAAACTAAACATTGTTTTGTAATATATTTTATAGGTAAAACATACACAATTACACAACACTGTATAATTACTATCTTATATATAATTTGATAAGCCTTTTTCTAGTAATTTAAATTGAAATAAAATGACTGAGCCGATTTTGACAAACGGCCGCTCATTTTAAAGATAAGGAGTTCAGGATTTCGCCAAAAAAAATTAATGGAAGTTTCAAATGAAAACCTTATTTTCCCAGTGAATCTTCAGCTTTTCATTCCATTTTTCATGTGATTTAGGTAGAGAGCTGGAAAATGGGTCGTTTTAAAGTTCTCTTAGAGGTATAAAGGGGGGAAATACACGTTTTGATTCAAATTAAATACCGCCAAGCTAAATAATATCTATGTAAAGTTGATAGCTTTTGACAAGTAGGCTTCACTTTTGACTAGAAAGTTGAGTGAGGGATTTTTATATAGATATTTTCCCAGTAAAAAGCTAAGAAACCATGTTAGTGAATTAGAGCAACACCTACCCTTGATTTAAAACATAAATATGTGTATTTTGTTCTACCTTTACACTTATATAGACCTATATATAATAATCCAACCAGAATTGTAAGCATAATTGTTCGTATTTCATGGGTCGGAACCGTCAACAGTCAAGTACAAATACATTTTCATTAGAAAAGAAAACCTTTATTAAAAAATACAAACATGTGTTTTTATGCTCACATTGATCATATTCTACCAACTAATTCGCTTCTATTTTATACCTATTGATAATATCTATCAAAATTGAGAACTACAAATCACATAACTTGGCGTATGAATACGTGATGTGGTTTCAAATCCCGGTGGAGTGTATTTGCCATGCTCAATTTTGATAGATATTATCAATGTTTACTATCAAAACTTACTTCTGTATTTTTTTATTTTTTTTTATTTTTCCTAAGAAAATTTCTGTGAACATTTTCGGTTCCGACGTATGAAACGCGTACAATTCTTCTTGGATCTTTAAAGGTGACCGGATTGTGTAGCGTTGGTCAAAATCGCCCAACCAGAAACACTGAATAAATTATCAAAATATGGAAATAGAACTTACTGACGTACTTAGTCGCAGCTCAACCCAATGGGATCTGTGTTGTTTGCAGAGCACGCAAACAATATTCAAGCTTAGCTCGTAATTGAGATCTAATTAAAGTTTCCTAGGTAAAACCTATGTGTACTTAATTAATTTTGATATAATTTGTTGATAAAACAGATTAGGGAAGCAATATCATATCATCTACAAACAGTTTATTAAAATGTAGTCAAACTCGGGGGTCTTAGGGTAAATTTCTCTCCTAACGACCCGATGTTCGTGAGCTCAAACCCAGCTGGGGTCGACGAATTTTTCTTGAGCGATAAAAATCCGTAGCACAACTTCCTTCGGAGGGGAAGTAAAGACATCGGTCCCATATCGATTGTGGCATTTAAAGGAACCCTGTAAGGTTTGTGAAAATACCTTGCCTGGTAAAATTGGTAGGCCCTTTCTCTCTCGCTCAAAGAAATTCTCATGTGCCGATATAATCAGTCGGTTCAGAAAGTGAACGTTAAATACCCCAAATAAATAAATACACAAATTAAAATGTAAATGTCTTCTAAAAAGCGTTTCACCTTTTATTTTTAGCATCGCGTCTTACTAACCGTTTTGGTTATAGGCCTACGTTTATGTGCTAATTATGCTAATGGCTTTAGGTACTAAGAAGGTTATAATTAGAGGAAGTGTACCCGCATTTTAGTGAAGGGATAGTGAAAAACCATTTTGGGAAAAACCTCATTACACCCGATCGAGATTAGAACCTATATCTTTCCATCATCAGTAGTCCAGTCTACCCTGAGAGTAGCACGTTAGACCACGTGGCTCCCAAATTGGGCTTCATCTTGTCGCATTTTATCAGTTTATCTCATTAAATTATATGATTTTGAACAACGTATATCGGTGGGCACGTGGATTATACTTAAATGTCGTTCAGTATGGTTTGTTGTGGACGGGAATGTTCTGGGCTCAAATCTCGGTCAAGTGAATTGAAGATACTTTTTCCTCCGTGGTTTTCCACTTTCCCTCCATAAAAATAAGGTTACATTTTTTCAAAATTCTACTCTCTTGTATAGCGTACTTAGATTTAAATAGCCCGGATGGCTAGTATGACGCTGTGGAATAAAAAAGGGTTAATCAAGATACATTTTTTCGGATAAATAATTGTTGGCCACATGTGTATGCCAGCTTATCCAGTCGGGATTGAATACCAGCCTCTAAAATAAAAAGTTTGGGCCACAAACTATTGACCTACAGATCAATTTCCATATAAAGAACCTTATGACAGCTATCAAAGTTACTAGATATATTTTTTTCTATTCATACAAGTCATGTTATCTGTCTGTAGCTGCCAATTCTGATAGATATTAACAATACCTATAAAGTAGCACTAATAATATAGTAAAATATTGTCAATGTTGGCCTAAAATTTTGCTTCTCTTTTATAAAAGGCTCTTCCTATGAAAATTGGACCGTACCTTAATGCCGGTACTTCGTAATTGATGTGAACTGATGGCGTTGTGAGGTCCACCTTTAAGGGCAGTGTGTCACTCTAATAATTGATGTGCCATTCATTCTCCAACTCTCCAGGGAGTGTTCTACCCATTGACCTCGCAGCTGTGTCACTTCTCTCCTCCACATGCCCTCCAGGAGAGTAACAAAGTATGAGGGTTCAGACAAAAGATACCCACAGAGACGATGACGTGGGTAACGAAAGCTTTCATTTGAGACGGTATCTGTGCACTTGTCAAACAAAAGGCAGTACCAGCATTCCGGTCACAAACTTTTTTTTTTTTGTACTTCATCTTACTATCCGTCCATGATAGTCCCATTTAATTACTACAGAGCAGGGGGTTCTTAACCTGGGGTCCACGGATATTCGTGAATATATTTTTGTAGGTTCCATGAACTTGGATGGGAAAATAGTTACATCTTTATTTTCACTAACATCTTCATCAAATCTAGCATTTCCTTCAATTATGAATGTCACATAACCGCCTCTGTGGTAAGAGTTTCTAGCTACAGATCTAGATGTCCTGGACTTGGTCCCCGGCGCTTCCATATTTTTCTGTGAAGCAGTGGGTCAACTCAGCCTTGTGAGGACAGTTGAAGAGCTACTTGAAAAAAAAAGAGTAGTGGCTCGGGCCTAGGAAACTGAGACAAACGGCTGGAGGGTTCGTTTTGATGACCATATGACACCATATAGCCACAAATGTTGATACTCTCTTTGCCAACAGACGATGACCAATCGGTTGGTATAGTTAGCATGCGGGCTGACGCCATGAAGTACTTTTTGTATGAATGTCACTTGCTATATCACATTTAAAAAATAGTAATAATGGTAATTGATTTAATTTCATTTGTAATCTTATGTATTTTATTTTTTGCATTTTTAAAACATTATTTTGGAAAGGGGTACATTGGCTTTACCAGACTGCCAGAGAGGTATAGGGCACAAAAAAAAGAGTAAAGAAGCCTTACCCTAGGATTGAGGAAGGCGGAGAGAGCCACCCACCCTTGAGGGTGTTCACACAGAGCCCCACAGAGCCCCGCGATTTGGGGAGCCCGAGCTTGCTTATGTGACAGAGCGAAAACTACGGGTTGGTGTGGGAGATGTTTAACTGCGCGCTCGTATTAAGTAGGCGACCTGCAAATATTGTAAAGCGTGTAAAAACAAATAAAAGCAATCACGTGGTTTGATTCATTGAAGAAGTGTTCCATGCATGCTTATCTTAGCAGGTGTCCCGGTTTGTTCTCAGTAACCAAAGGTAAGATCCAATCAACTGATGGTTATCATTGTTGAGGATCAGGCTGGCCACAGTTCACTTATGTACCAGGTCCCTTTTCGCGCGCCACAAGTGCCACAATGTTTCTAGGAACTCATTTCTCTACCGACCGAGCAGGATTATTATTATTATTATTATTATTATTATTATTAGCACCGCGTCTTACTACCCGTTCGGGTTATACGCACTTACGCTAA
>CABFOV010000316.1:0-20488 GCA_902141375.1 Timema poppense
CATTACGGTCGACTATAGTGAGCCACCAGCTGCTAGTATCCTGCCATTAGGGTCGACTATAGTGAGCCACCAGACGCTAGTAACCTGCCATTAGGGTCAACTATAGTGATCCACCAGACGCTAGTAGCCTGTCGATAGGGTCGACTATAGTGAGCCCTCAGCAGGACTGTTTTTATACTTTTGTAGTCCTTAGGCACTTTTATTTCTAGAGGCCTGTATGTCAGATATTTTTACTAATTTTTATGCTAATTTTATCGTTTTCACAGACAAATATCTATTTCTGAATCTTGAAACGCTCAAAACAAATTTTCCGAATCCAAAAAAGCATGACTTGATAAGCTTATAACTTGTTTTCCGAATGTAAACATAGCATTCAAAATCTATCTCTCCATTTTCGGAACAAATGCTGAAAGAGAAAGTAGCTTCTCAAAGATGAAATTGATAAAATTTTTTTCTCCGATCAACAATGGGGCAACAAATATGGTCGTCACTTTCATTAGTTTCAATTGAAAATGATATCAGGCGACAGTTGCCAATCGACAACATAATTTCTAAATTTTTATATACATAATGTCGCAAAGTGAACATTGCGATTGTATCATTAAGGATGCTGAGAAACGCGACGGCTTGGTTATTGTTTTTGTCATTCAAATAGCAAAATAGATATTTGGAATTAAAATTTAATGATTTTTTCTTATTTTTTTTGTTTATGAATCTTTTCAAGTAAAGTATTATAGACCTTAACAGATTCGTAGGCCCTAAGCACTGTGCCTAGTCGACCTAATGTATCAAGTGGCCCTAGCCACCTTTGTTCTGGTAGCCTGAAGTGGCCGAGATAACACCGGAGAAATACGTCTGATGAGTTTGTTGCACACGACTCACCCCAGTAAGAAACCCCAGAACCAGGGTAGTCCCAGGAGGTAATGTGATATGACTGCTACTACCACACACTCTATGATCCAAGGGACCAGCCCCAACTTCAGTACCGTTACCCATAGCTTGCGCAGAGCTGGTGGGTCCAGATCGAGTCCTGCTCGCGTCAGTATGATCACTAGGGCTATCCGTCTGAAACATTAACGGGAAAACGTTGCAATAAGATCAATAACATACAAATTCTTATTTTTATAATGTTTACTCAAAACCCAATGTTTACATTAAGTCGGTAACATCAACATATCACATAAAAACATGTAGGCGTTCTTATATGATAATGATTATCATTTAATCAATACTCCCCATTTTAAAATAAATTGTTTGCACATCACTACTGTTCTTAATGAAGCAGGTTGCATCTTACCTTGACGTGCCTAAGCACTCTAAGCAAGATAGAATGAGAGGTAAGAAAATAAGTGGTTAACCCTAAGATATCTTTTATTTATCTGTTAACAATTCCTCTCTTCATCTGACGAGTAAATACGTCCGCTCTTACTATTTGAGCCTGTAAGACATTGACTTGCATTTTAAAATGAACGTTTTCTTAATATTATTCAAAGGAACGCCTAATAAAAGCAGTATAAAAAATGATAAATTAAAAAATGAAAAGATAATAAGTTAGATGAAATAAGAGGTAAAAATTAAAAAACAACATGGTAATTAATTAATAAACAATTGAGTGTTTAAGACAAGAACCTTTAAAACAAATAAAAATATAGAATAACGAGTAAGGAATGTTTTCTTGTTTCCTTTTCTAGATAGTCATATGCTTTCAAGGACTTTTAAACTATATCCTGGCATAAATAATACTATAAGTCATTTTTATGAATAAAACACACAGCCCAAGTTTTAAACGATCTAGTAAAATACGTTTATATAATATTACTTCAAGACAGAAAAAACCCTGTCACAATGTAGGACTAGTTTTTTGAATTATTTAAGACTTTTTAAATGTTATTTCTTTAAAACTCGCCGAATAAAAAGTGGATACATTAACATGGGACATCTTTACTTGCCGTGACGTCACAGATACGCAACGTTTTTAAAGAGTCAGCTGATCAACCGGGATATTAAATTCAACGACTATGCCCGAACCAGGAATTGAAGCAAAGTGTGGTTTACCGCTCTCTTCACTCGACAAAAAACAAAATCGGGTCCTGCGATTTTTTTTAAAAATTTTAGAATAATTTTATTTAAGGTTTGTTGTATTTTATTGAAGTTTGATGAAATAACCATTTCCACTGTCCCTTTAATGGAAACCAAATAAAACCACAACACGACACAAACTCTAGTTCTAACTGTATTATTTACCTCAGTGGTTCTCAAACTGGGGTGAGCGTACACCCAGGAGTACGCGAGCGACTTTCAGGTGGTACATGAGCAGCTCTCAAGGGAAAATGGGTAAAATGACAAGAGAATTAAACTTTATAGCTAACCAGACGCGGCGGAGAATTTTCTAGGTGACTGGGAAAAAACATGTTCTCCTTTGATTGCTCATCTGATATTTTCATTTGAGGAAAATTTATCTACATTTTTTCAATACCAAGGGGTACAATTTAAAACCATATTTGAGAACCACTGACCTAAACCAATTCATGGGGTGAGACGGGCCTAAGGTTTTTTTCATTCGATTAATAAACAACATTCTGTTATTGAATACTGGTTATAATATCGTTCTGTTTTGTGTTTAAATAACTGGGTTGTTTTGTTTATCATACTAGCTGAAGTAGCTACCCGGCGTGGCCCTGGGATAAATGGTTTTAGATTGGTTTGTTTCCGACCTAGTTTCAAACTAATTAAAATAAAATTAATTTAAAATTTCAGATTCAAGGTGCACATTGTCGTGCACAAGAGCCACTAATTTTTAAAATTTCAAACCTCTGCGCGTGGTAGATATTGAGCAACGCAACAAACATTTTTTAGCACCGCGTCTTACTAGCGTTCTGGTTATGCACCTATGTAATAATTAAGCTAATGGTTTTAGGGATTAGGATGGTTATAGTAAGAGGAAATGTACCCGAATTTGTGTGAAGGGAGATAATAAAAAAAATAACGCCCTCAGTACACCCAACTGAGATTCGAACCTTTATCTCCTCGTCATCGGTGGTCTGGTTTATTGAAACAATAGTGCCTTAGACCATGTGGCAACCAAAGCGGGTCTTATTATTATTATTAATATAGATTTAAATTAATAGTATATTTGGAAATATAAACCCAAATAATAATGAAATCAACATCTTGAAATTGGTGCAAGATCACTCCGTCACTACACTGTACGGACGCTAACCATGTTTGATAACAGTGGTCTCTGCCAATGATTGGTCAAAACGGGCATTGTCCACAGTTTATAGTATACCTGCTGTGGTCATGTGCATCTCAGACTCCTCTATTATAAGATCATAGGTGCTAATAGACTGGAGCCCACTTCAGTGGTCAAACGGTCTAAGACAGGACTCGGAAACTGGTCGATTACACCATACAAGTCGATAACATAAGAAAACTACTTTACGCAGTCATTAAAAGTCAATCTTTGAGTCTTTTAAACCCGTGCAATTTTTTTTTATTAGCACCACGTCTTGCTACCCATTTAGGTTATATGCTTATTTACTAATAGTGTTATGTATCAGGAAGATTATATTTAGAGGAAGTGTACCCACATTTGCGTGTAAGGATAGTGGAAAACTTTTTGGAAAACCACCCTTACTCAAACAAATGAAATTTGATCCTCAATCTCCCTATCATCGACAGTCTAATTTACTGTGAGAGTAGCGCGTTAAAACATGCGGCCACAGGTGTGGGCGCAAAAATATCAATTATGTACCTTCAAATAATATTAAAATTGATCAAAATTACTTTAATTGGTCATAGTCGATGTTATAAGGAAATTAAATAGTTATTATGAAAATGTTTATTCTTTTATATTCTATATTTTATTTATAGAAAGGTGGGAACATAAGTATTAGAGGAAAGGTTGAATAAGGAATCAATATAAGTAAAATAAAATAAAAAATAGACAAAAGCAGTGTAGAAACGATGGGTGATTGTGAACCCTTTGATAAGCTTATAAGTCAACCGGCACCTATTAATGCTGCTGACTTCTAGTCTAAGGCGTCCCTTCCGTATTATACTGACCTGCTGATGACGTGAGGGGATCAGAGTTCCAATCCCACTTGGCTCCACAGAGGCTGGTTTTTATTAAACGTTTCCCCACTTTCCCTCCATGCAAATACAGGTAGATTACCTCTAAAATGCTTCCTTTGTCACCCATACTCCATTAGAGTGAAGATCATATATGCGTATAACCTGAACAGGTGGTAAGTTGCGGTGATAAAAAAAAACATACTGGACGCGCCAAGGTTTCGAAAACACATCGGGCGTGACGTTGATAGAAGAGGTAGGAAGTATAAAGCCATAAGATGGAACTGTCGTTGGCCAACTTTTATTTCCCTCATTTACCGTGACCATACATAAATAGATATTAATAAACAACTCAGAATAAACATTTACAGAAGAAAATATTATTATTATTACGATTTAATGATGGAAAATGGCGCCGAATACATTACTTGAGCTTGAAATTAGGATCTACAGTTTAATTTCGATAGGAAGGAACAATTTTGGCAGTTATAAAAGTTACAAAACAGTTTCAATATATATATATACGCAGGTACAGGCATGTAACGTGATCTGTTTCAGTCACTTTTCATAAACATAGCTGTACTGATAATAATAATACTAATAAAGAGTAAAGTTTTTATAAATGTTTACAGTAAGGAAAATATATTTGTATTTGATAAAAAAAAGGTTCCTTCCTACCAAACTCCTACTATAGCTAGCTTATGTTTTAAAACAACTTGGTCCAAGGGGAAAAAGCTGTCTAAACTGATCAAAAGGTACACTACAATTACTCTTAAGGTAATAGGCTTAACTTGACGATATTTCATCTAGGCCCGAATTTCGATGACGTAAAAATGGATCAAAAAAATTATATACAAAATGACATAAAACTTAAAAATATGACCTCAAATTTTCAAAGAGTAACTTAAAAATATCACCACACACTCATTATAATAAAAAAAAATGTACACTACTATATAAACACGCAATTTACAAATGTAATCTTCAATTAAAATCGTTAAGCAACTAAACTATCACATTCTGCTAAATATAACCTCAATTTTAAATATCCACTTCAAAATTAAGAACTACCTCTTCCAAATCAACCCTTTCATATTAATTTCAGTGTCTCACCAGGAATGTATATTTAGTCTATTTACCAACTATACAAACAAAGAAGATACAAATTTAATTACCAACATGATCTTCTCATTCAGACAACTTTTAGTTAAAAAAATATTTTTAAGCATTTATAAAATAACAATGGGATTAAAAAAATTCTTATTCAACATGAATTCTTTAACATTACTCAAAAATGCCAAGAATGACTAAAAAATAACGCAAATTAAGAAAATTCGACTTTAAATCCCAAAATGACCAAAAATTACAGCAAAAGAGACCTGTAAAGTATACATTTTTACAAACAAGGGATCATAAAAAGAGTTTATGGACTTATGAGCATTTTCTATGACGTACCAAAATGAATATGAAATGTTATCAAAATACGGGCCCTGCTTATGAACTACGCCATAGAGGTATTAATCAAGCTAAACCTTTCAAAATAAACATTGCGTACATAGTAAGATATGAACGTTAGAACCAATTTTCAGTATCAAGTATGTAATCATAAAACGTCCTATTCCCGTAAAAAAAAATGACCCTCACCTGAGCACGACAACTACTTCGATGTACTCGCCCTCTATGTGCACCAGCCCTACATTCTGGAAGAGGATGCCGACTACGAGCATGCCTACCAGAGCGGGCAGGTTCACCAGGGTGAAGAGCCAGCCCCCGAAATGCGCCGCTATGCAAAGCATTGCGAGACCGAAGAGTTGTCCGCCGGGCGCTGCGGTGCGCCCCAGCACCGAGTACACAACGCCCCAAGACAGTAGTCCCACGAGGAACAAGGCCAACACCCGCGCAAACTGACGGTAAGAGGGGCAGAAAGGGGGAGGGCACAGTCTTTGCCAAAGAGGGGGTTCCCACGAGGGTATGCCCGACTCCGGCTGGCGGCATTTCTTGCACAGGACGAACCACCACGGTCTGAGGACAAGAGATATAGTTATTCAACATGTACGAACCTCCTGAACAGAATACAACACAAAGTCCGACGAGATCGCATACAATTGTTCAACATCCATCAACTTCATCCAGATGATTTAACTACAAATGTCTGAGGAGATAATACATTTATTCAACATTCACACACTTCCGGTACAGTATAAACCACAAATATCTGAGAGAATATATTTATTCAACATTCACACACTTCCGGTACAGGAAAAACCACAAATGTCTGAGGAGAGAATATATTTATTCAACATTCACACACTTCCGGTACAGGAAAAACCACAAATATATGAGGAGATAATATATTTATTCAACATTCACACACTTCCGGTACAGGAAAAACCACAAATGTCTGAGGAGATAATATATTTATTCAACATTCACACACTTCCGGTACAGGATAAACCACAAATGTCTGAGGAGATAATATATTTATTCAACATTCACACACTTCCGGTACAGGATAAACCACAAATATATGAGGAGGTAATATATTTATTCAACATTCACACACTTCCGGTACAGGATAAGCCACAAATATATGAGGAGGTAATATATTTATTCAACATTCACACACTTCCGGTACAGGATAAACCACAAATATCTGAGGAGATAATATATTTATTTAACATTCACACACTTCCGGTACAGGAAAAACCACAAATGTCTGAGGAGAGAATACACAGTTATGCATCCATCCCTTTCGTGTAAGACTGACTTACTGAAGACGTGGAGCTTGATGTTCGAATTCTAGTTGGGTCTATTGAGGGTGGTTTTCCCTAAGTGGTTTTCCACTCTCATTCCACGTAAATGCATGTATTTTACATCTGAAATGCTGCCTTCCTAATCCTTAACCTCTTAGAGTAATTATCATATATGCGTATTAACTGAACAGGTAGTAAGAGGCGTACTAAGACAAGGGTACCAGGTTCGAGTCCCGTGTCCAGCGGTCATTTTTCAATTTTCAGAGTAAGAGGTGATGATAAAAAATAGTAATAATAAAACATTCAATCACTTCCTAGACAGGATAAATCACAAATGTACGAGGGCAAGAGAAACATATATTTAATTAACAATCACTACATGCACAGGATGAGTCACCATATTCTGTGTGGACAAGATAAACATATATTTAACCATCACTACATGCACAGGATGAGTCACCATATTCTGTATGGACAAGATAAACATATATTTAACAATCACTACATGCACAGGAAAAGTCACCATATTCTGTGTGGACAAGATACACATATACTTAACAATCACTACGTGCACAGGATAAGTCACCATATTCTGTGTGGACAAGATAAACATATATTTAACAATCACTACATGCACAGGATAAGTCACCATATTCTGTGTGGACAAGATACACATATATTTAACAATCACTACGTGCACAGGATGAGTCACCATATCCTGTGTGAACTAGATATACAATTACTCACCAACGTACATTCACTAATGTTGTCAAGAGACCGGAGTTCAAAACCAACCGGTTGTTCTGAAGCTGGTTTTCTTACACTGATTTTGTATCACATTTATATTCTACTATAGGGTAAGTTGTACCACACCCTAATCGACCTTATCCCCTTAAATTAACAAATCTAGCTAAGACAAAACATAAGCTGACTATAAAATGGGCTTGTCTTATCTTACTTGCATTTAATTGCTGGAAATTGAAGATACATTAAAAAAAAAAAAAACTGGTCGGGTGTGTAGTCGCGCGACTTAAGCACTAACTGAAATCTGAATACGAGAACGAACTTTGATTTTTCCCTTTATAGATTGGTATGTGTGTGTGTGTGTGTTACGTTTCAAATGGGAGGTGACATGTGAGGTAAACTAAAGGCACTATCAGTGCTCCATTTTACTTAAAGGAGAACACAAACACAATGCGGGGGTAAACCAATACGGTGTAAATGGTCAGAGTTGAATCCTAAACTGTTTCATGGCTACGTGACCTATCTACGACACCAGTAAAACAAAATATATTACATTAAAACATTGCTTTATATACAATATATTTGAACTGGTTGATATTATGTATAATGTACAAAATTATTAAATCTTAAAGTGATGATTTATTTTCCGATAGTTGGCTTGTCATGTTATTTTTATGGTTCTTACTTTGCTACAAAAAATAACCTTAAGTTTAACAAAATATTGTCCAACATCTTAGCTTAGGCTATAGTGTCTGCCCACTGTTTCTACCCCCGACATCGCTGAAAAACCTATCTTCGGAAAAATGTGGGTTTCCCTTTCTCTGTGATGAATTATTAACGACCAGGGGCTGAGTGTTGTGCCGGTACTAGGTTAAAGTTAGTTTATAAGCCAAGTTTTGATATAATCAGTTGGTTCAGAATCGACACTTTCTTAAAATTGGATAATCAAACCGTTAATTAAAATTAATGACATTCTATTTAATTAAATATTCAGAATTGCTATTTTATAGATACCAACCATTTGTTAATTCATGTTTACCTTTCTTGGGATTCTTCCGGGTACTTTATTCTATCTGGTAAGGAATCTGTTGTCATCGAGTATTTTTTGGGAGGACCAAATTCCCCATTCATTGGTTTTCCATTTTCTGAAATGCAATAAAGACATTAGGCCTATTTTATATAATATATCTACATGTATTTTACTGAATTTGGTAAGTGCCGTAATGGTTGGAAAAATATATTTTTGTTTTGATTGTATTTGTATAATTGAATTTTATCTTTTAAAAATCGAAATCTTTAAAATAGGCTATAAAAACAAAATTTGACCTTATAAGGAAGGTTGCTCAAATATTTTATAGAATTCCATTTTTAGAATATAAAATTAAATAATAAAAATCAAATCACAACTAAACATTAAATTTAACGATTTTTTAATTTATAATTTCAATATAACACCATTTAAATTAATATTACTATTGTTTTAATATTTTTAATCGCAACCTTTATTATAAACAAGCAGAAGCACTAGGCGTTTCCTGGGAAAATCACGCAATGAATTGCGTGGTTAACCCTTACGATGATTATCCCGACCCCCCCTCCCTCCAAACCAGACAACGGTGACCTAATGGCCAAGGGGTAAGGTGTCAGACTTCTGTGCTGGGGGTCCGGGGTTCAATACTCGGTCTCCGCACAGATTTATCTGGTTGCAAAACCCTTCCTTCACCTCTAACAAGACATCTTGTGAATGTGGGGAATGCCAGGCCTCCACCGTGGTTCGGATTCCACGTTAGATTCCACGTTAAACTGTAGGTCCTCCATTTCATCTCACAATCACCCTACCATTACACATTAGCGTAAGTGCATATAGCCCGGACGGGTAGTAAGACGCGGTGCTAATAATAATAATAATAATAATAATAATAATACAAGTTAGCATAAGTGCGTATAACCCGAACGGGTAGTAAGACGGAGTGATGATAATAATAATAATAATAATTCAAACACACATAAAAAAATCTTTACATTTTATTTCTTCCAACCCAGTTTTTAATTAATTATAAAACCTCAAATCCAAATTTTAAAATTCCAGCTTCGAGGTGTTAATGTTCGTGCACAAGGGCTACTAATTTTAAAATTTCAGATCTCCGCGTGCGGTAGATATCACGCAATTTTCATGACAGACAATTCAATTCCTAATGTTATTAATATATACTTAATATATGATTGGTAGACTTAAGCAGTCCGTATCGACTAGTCCTTAGAAAGTTAAAGTAAAGTCAACTTCCACAAAGTGGTAAGGACTAAGGACGTAAGGATCAGGACTCTGTAGACTGTGCACTCTATTATATCTCTTACGAACCACCACGCACCTTACAGATAAAGAAGTGTGTAGAGGGAGCTATGGTACCCGATTGGGATATCCTCAATTTTTATACTGGGATGGGGCTTTTAAAATCTAGAAGAATTATACCAGATTTGCGTGAAGAGAGAGGGGGGTAAATATTTGGAAATAAACACACCCTAAACATATGTCGGAATTCAAAATTATTCTCCTCGTAACCGGCTAAACCAGAGAAGACTTAAGCCTTTGTCCGCACGCACACTGGTACGGCCTGCGTAATAATTAGTATCTTCAAACCTACGACAGTGGGCACGTGGACGGAACATCATGCTCGTCTAGTTTGATGTATAGGTAGCGAGAACGTCGATATTCGATTCCCAGTGCGGTCTAATGAAGGTATTTTTTTTACATAATTGTTTTATCACTCTCACTTCACGCAAAATCGGATACATTTCCTTTAAATTTCACCTTCCTCATATATTTCCCATTCGTATGGATAAATTAGGATAAACCAACCGGATCGTAAAACATGGTGTGAAAAAATAAATAATAATCTTCAAAATGTAACTTTTTATTGATGCCTTATCCCTCCATCTTACCTTGAATGTATGGGTTGGAATGATGGCTGTACATACTCAATGTGTCTGGGCTCTTGTTGTGAAGAATAGACTTTCGACGGCCCTCAATATCGGTGGCTGCAATCAATGGAACATTAATAGATACATCGACAGCTGTTCTTATCGAATATCCAATTGTGCGAGGCTCACTTTTTAAATTTGAGGTGAAGTCGAAAAGAGGCTTGAAATATGCGATGCGAAGTGAAGTTGAGTTTAAGTTTGAGTTTAAGATGAGGTTTTTGGTTGTTGTCACATAATATTATTTTTAAATTTTTAAATGACCCATTGAGGGAAAAGAACGTTTAACGAGAAAATCAAATCAAAGTACACTATTATATTATTTAATGTTGACATAGGACCATCTGAATTTATCTATGCTTACTTTATAAATAGGCTTAAATATATAATTTAATAAATAGGTTGTGTTAAAATATTGTTCAGAAAATATCATATGTTAAAATATGTCATATTTAGTGAGACATTTCAAATTTGTTCATAATTTATGGAAATTTTCTTCTTCCTTCGAAATATTTTGAAGATTCAAAGTGTGAGTGTCAAAGGCGAAACAAAGGAGATGCTACCTTTGACTTATATTTCAATATTTACAAGCTTCGCACACCCTTGAATTCTAGTCCAACGTTCCTTTTAAACTTACAAAGTAGGTTGTAACTGGCACTGTAACTTGATAACTCCCTTTCAACTTACAAAGTAGGCTGTAATTGGTGTTATAACACGATAACTCCTTCTCAACTTACAGAGTACGCTTTCACTGGTGTTGTAGCTCGATAACTCCCTCTCAACTTACTGAGTACGCTTTCACTGGTGTTGTAGCTCGATAACTCCCTCTCAACTTACTGAGTATGCTTTAACTGGTGTTGTAACTCGATAACTCCCTCTCAACTTACAAAGTAGGCTGTAACTGGTGTTGTAACTCGATAACTCCCTCTCAACTTACTGAGTAGACTGTAACTGGTGTTATAACATGATAAATCCCTCTCAACTTACAGAGTACGCTTTAACTGGTGTTGTAACTCGATAACTCCCTCTCAACTTACAAAGTAAGCTCTAACTGGTGTTATAACACGATAACTCCCTCTAAACTTACAGATTACGCTTTAACTGGTGTTGTAACTCGATAACTCCCTCTAAACTTACAAAGTAGGCTGTAACTGGTGTTATAACACGATAACTCCCTCTCAACTTACAGAGTACGCTTTAACTGGTGTTGTAACACGATAACTCCCTCTCAACTTACTGAGTAGGCTGTAACTGGTGTTGTAACTCGATAACTCCCTCTCAACTTACAAAGTATGCTGTAACTGATGTAACACGATGACTCCCTCTAAACTTACCGAGTACGCTGTGATTGGTATTGAGACTCATGTCGTCCTGGTTGTTCTGAAGGATGGACTTGCGTCGGCCGTCAGGGGTCGTAATCTCGGTGAGTATGGTCGGGTGGAGGAGGGCGGACTTGCGTCGAATGCTGCTGTCGTTAGCGAACTCTGTGGCGACGCTAATCCTTCTCTTTGGCTCGGTAGCTTGTGGTGACAGCCGCCCTTCATAGACTGGTTCCGAGGCTATGCTAACACGCCGGCGAGGGATTTGGGGCTCTTGGAGGTGATCTTCGCTAGCCATATCTGCAAACACAAGTCATGGAACAACATATTTATTTATTTAGCACCACGCGTTACTTACTACCCGTTCGTTTTATACGCCTAAGTACTAATTACTCTAATTGATTAAGAATCGGGAAGGTTGAATTTAGAGGAAGTGAACCCACATTTGCGTGGAGGGAGAGTGGAAAACCATTTAGGAAAAAACTACCCCAGTTCATCCGACTGAGATTTGAACATCTATCTCCCCGTCCTCAGCAGTCAAGATCAACACCAAACTAGCGCGTTAACCAACTACGCCAACGAGGCAAGTATGGAACAAATTACTGTTCATTAAGTATCCCTGGGTGCAGGCCTGGATTTGAGGAAGGGTGACAGGGTCTAAAATCCCAGGGCCTCCACAAACTGTTGTATTAAAAACAATAGCTCTCTTTTGGCTATTACTGTCTTATTATTAGCACCACGTCTTACTACCCATTCGGGTTGTACGCACTTACACTAATGTGTAATGGTAGGGTGATTGTGAGATGAAATGGAGGACCTACAAGTTTAACGTGGGATCCAAACCACGGTGGAGACCTGGCATTCCCCACATTCACAAGTTGTTATTAAAACACGTCTTGTCAGAGGTGAAGGAAGGGTTTGGTAATCAGATAAACCTGTACCGGGACCGAGGATTAAATCCTAGACCCCTTACACAGAGGTCCGATACCTTACCCCTAGACCACCAGGTCACCCCTATTACAGTCGTAGTAGATCTTAAAAATATAGATTACTTATTTTTAGCATAACATCTTATTACCCATTCAGTTAATACACCTATATAGTAATTACGCTTATTGTTTTGGGGATTATGAAGGTTATATAATAGGAAGTGTACCAGCATTTACATAGAGAGAGCGAGAGAGTGGAAAACAATTTAGTAAAAACCACTATCAGTACACCCGACCGAGATTCAAACCTATATATCCTCGTCATCGGTGGTCTAGTTTAGCGAGAGCAACGTGTTAGACCACACGGCCACCGATGCGGGAATTGTATAACTTACTGCATCAATTTTTATTTATTTCTGACTAAATATTACTTACTTATTCATGACAAGTGCGTTACACAAATATTTGTGAGTGTGATTTTCTAAACACAGCACCCCTAAATCTTATCCATTCTAGTAACCACATATGGAACTATAAAATAACTAATTTATTATTATGACAATATTTTGTTATCTTAATAATAGCTTCAGCATTGATATTGGATTACATAAGCTCAATATTTAGCATTATAATAATTATTAAAAAAAATTATGTTGATCATGGAGTTTAAAAGTTTTGTTTTTATCCCTCAAATTTCTTCTAGCTTCTTTTTTATCTTCCCCAAATTCCCAAGGTCACAACCACTGACCCTTCGCCGCACACTGGTTGAAAAACGCTGTACCTACATTTGCGTGAAAGAGGGAGGGTTTAAAATAATTTAATAAAAAGCCACCCTTAATGCGTGTGGATGTGATTTGAACCCCGACGTCCCCATTCCCAGTAAACTAGAAAAGATTCTACTATTATCTGAGGTAATTAACGTGCACTTTCTGAACCGACTGATTATATCAGGAATAATTATAGACTAACTTAAATCTAGCACAGGCACAATACCCCCGGCCATTGATTCTTCCCTGAGCAAGGGGAAACCCTCATTTAATCAACTAAACATTTTTCGTTCATGCCAGGAATCAAACCTGGGAGCCTTAACCTAGCAGACATGCACACTATCAACTGAGTTAAGGTGTCTGAAGACCAGACAAGACGAGCTTGACATTTAGTCCACGTATCCACCGATGCAGCTTATCATTAAATTTGTTGTTTTGTATGAAGTACAACATGTAATATTTTCATGAGTGTCATCAAAGACTCATTTATTCTAACACAAGGGTTATTACATAACATATGAGGTAAGGATTAGGATGGTAGTTCAGAGGAAGCTAGCCCTCATTATTAAAGAGAGGGGATCTAAAAACCACAATGATAAATCTCTTGATACCTACTTCGGTGACCGCATGGTATAAGGCGTCACTCTCACAATGGACTGGATTGACGATGATGGAGAGATCGAGGTTCGAACTCCAGTTAGGTGCACTGAGGGTGGTTTTTACTAAGTGGTTTTACACTCTCCCTCCACACCAATGTGTTTACACTTCCTTTAAATTCTACCTTCCTCATCCCAACTCCATTAGAGTAATTAGCATATATGCATATAACCTGAACAGGTAGGGTTGATAAAAAAAAACCCTGTGAAAAACATTATCAGTAGGTTTGCCCTCGACCGAGATTCAAACCTTGACCTGCACATCACCAACCATAATGTCTAATTCAAGCCTGACGTCATAAATCGATAAACCAACTGTTCTTGTCTTCCCTTTAATGGAAACGTGTTCTTATGTAGGACTGTCGCGTTGTTATCAGGCATGTCCCGCGTAATCACAAACTTGGCGTGTCCGCACGTAGTGACTGTAAATAAAACGCTGCTAGCCTGTTGACAGCGCCTTTCGTCTACCTCAGTGGTCCTGGGGTAAAGTTCTCGCCTCAGGACTCTATGTTTGTGGGTTCCAACCCCAACTGGGGTCAACAGATTGTTCTTGAGTGATGAAAATCTGTAGTACAGCTTCCTTCGGAGTGGAAGCAAAGCCGTCGGTTCCATGTTGATAGTGGCGAGTAAAAGGACGCTGGAAATTATGTGAAAATACCTTTCCCAGCAAAATTGGTATGTCCAATTGTGCTGACATAATCAGTCAATTCAGATACCTCAAACTCAAATAAATAAAAATAAAACAACACCTCTTTAGTTGACGAAGTTCAGCTAATGTGATTGATGTAGTACTATCTATAATGATGCGATCCTTGCACCAAGTTCACACAGATTATTATCCGAATTCCTCATTGGTTAACTTGGGTGGTTTTGAGGTAATCGACTCGGCGTTCACGGTTTCAAACCAGACAGAGTCCACTGGATTATTATCAAATGATAAACACCGTAGTACAACTTTCTTTAAAGGGGAAGGTAAAGCCGGCGGTTCCATGTCGATAGTGGCATGTTAAAGGTTCTGGGGAAGTATATGAGATCTCGTTACTGCAAAATTTGTAAGCTATTTTTTTGCTTGCTCCTAAACGTTGAGCGTGTGAGGCCATGGGAAATCAGCCGCGGCCTCCCTGCCCCAAATATCACCGCTGAGGAAACTGCAGGCTTTTTGTTCACTCTCTCTCTCTCAGTTGACTGTTGCAAAATCGCCTCTCTTTCAGTTATGTGGTAAAGTGGTGTGCTGAGGTAGTAAGGAGCTACTGGTAATACCGACGAACCAGCATTGCATTGTTTGTCTTATATTTAAGGGAAGATCAAACACGTTAAAATAAGACAATGACAACAGTTCCCTCAAACATGATATTCATTGTAGTACATGTTCAATATCCCAGATGGAGAGGTTGGGAGTCACTAGCCGGTCGAATGGATGAGTGCGCTCTCTGCTGCGGATGGATGAGGAAGTACATCAGGACAAGTCTTTGTGTTGCAAACTCTCATAATGTCTCATTGAGAATTGAGATACATAGCTCATAATCACGTTGGATATTTAGAAAAATAAAATATTAATATCTCATTTTGAGAATTATCTGACACCTTAACTTAGTTGGTAGCGTGTCTGTCTACTGAGCTATGGGTCCCGGGTTCGACTCATGGCATGGCCGAAATATTTATCATAATGTAAACTTAAGGTTTACCCCTTCACAATGATGAATTGACTGCCGGATGGGAGTGGTGGTGGGGGGTTGTATTCCATGTATGTTCTATATGTAGGTTCTTGAGTTAATATTATTATTATTTATCACCGCGTCTTACGACCCGTTCGGGTTATACGCTTTAAGTACTAATTACGCTAATAGATTAGGAATTGGGAAGGTTGAATTAGAGGAAGTGAACCCGCTTTTGCGCGGAGGGAGAGTGGAAAACAATTTAGGAAAAACCACCCCCAGTTCACCCGACCGAGATTAGAACCTTGATCTCCCTATCCTCAGCAGTCGAGCTCAACACGACTAGCGCGTTAGCCAACTACGCCACCGAGGTGGGTTTGAGTTAATAAGTCGTGTGCTGATATAATCAGGCGGTTCATAAATTGCAAGTTAAATACCTCAATCACAAAATTATTATCATCATTATTATTATTATTAGCACCGCGTCTTACTACCCGTTCGGGTTATACGCACTTACGCTAATGTGTAATGGTAGGGTGATAGTGAGATGAAATGGAGGACCTACAGTTTAACGTGGAATCCGAACCACGGTGGAGGCCTGGCATTCCTCACATTCACAAGATGTCTTGTCAGAGGTGAAGGAAGGGTTTGGTAATCAGATAAATCTTTGCCGGGACCGAGGATTGAACCCCGGCCGCCAGCACAGAAGTCTGACACCTTACCCCTAGACCGCCAGGTCACCGTCTCAAACACACAAAAAAAAGGAGTCTATTAGCAAGAGAGAAAATTCAAACATAAATGATGTGTATTATTGCCAGGGTATGTTAAGCTTGTGTAAATTGTACCTGGGATATATTCTCAAATCGATTCCCATTTGACCAAATACATATAGATACTGCTCAATATAGCTCCTATGGGGATATAGTTTCGCCAATATCTGACTAATGAGGGATTTTCCTAGTGATGATTCCTAAACCTTTTTTACTAGCATCGCATCTTACTACCCGTTTGAGCTATTTACTGTTTATATTCATGAGTTAGGGATGAGTAAGGTTGCATTTAGAGTAATAGCGATACTGGTTAGTATATAAAACATTACCCGGTAAATGAGTCAGACTCAAGCACATTATCCGCGGGGCGATAATTGGTGGTCATTTATTTACTCTCAAAATTTGTTATATGTGAATGGTACGATGGATTGAATTATTAAAAACTAATTTGATTGACTAATAGGAATAGGTTTTGAGTAAAGCCCGCATATAATATTTAATTAATAATTATACAATAACTGTTTTGAAATTAAAATAAATACGTAAGCAATTTTATTATATGTATATTGGATGTATATAATATTAGTGCAATATACATAATTCATTTTTTTTTTTTACCTACACCAGCTCACACAGCAACACACAGTTTTATAACTTATTGATTCGAACTATGGGAATTATTTACTTATTACCGGTATTATTACCCATCCGGGGATATCCACATTTCATCATACAAATGAGGTAGGGAAGAGGAAAGTAAAATCCAGAGGAAATGTACCTACATTCCCGCAAGAGAAAAAATGAAAAGAACACATAAGAGAAAGCTACCGTCAGTATACTTAGCTGGGATTCGAACTATGACTTCTCCATCATTGGTCAACCAGAATATATGAGCGTTGACATTTAGTCCACCGATGCGTGGTATTCCTAAACACTCACTCATACATTTTATTATTATTGCATGAGTAAAAGTAATACGGAGGTGCCATTCTCAGTTAAGTTAAATCACGTTTGAAAACCCTAACTGCTTTTATTTTTAAATATTTGCGTGAATAATCGTGTTTATCTTTCATTTACACATACTTATTTATTGAAGCTATTTGTAATGATTAGAGTAAATAAACAACCATATTAGCTATCCAAACAATTACAATTAGCATGTGTTAATGGAACGTTTCGAAAGTAAATGACTAATAACATTAGTAAATATATTGCAGAACTAATGTGGTAAACCCTTTATGAAGAGGGACAGTGTAAATGTGTTTATTATAGTTTGTAAAATTGATTTAGCTCTCATTTAAATTGATATAATAAGAACTAGTTACATACTATACATATATTGGGTGATTCCGAACAGTCCGGATTGCCAACAGTTCAGATTTCTAACATGAGATTTTTGATATATGGGGATGAGTCCAGATGGTGGACACGCCATGTTGCTATGCCATCCATCCCTAATTTGATAACTCAGGCGTCCCACGGGGGTCTAGCAGTCGTACGTTCTTTCAAAATCATCAATTTTAACTTAACTAAAAACATATACGAGTATTTCTATGTTAGGCTAGGTTAGGTTATGTAAGGTTAGGTTAGGTTAGGTTAGGTTATATAAGGTTAGGTTAGGCTAGGCGGGGGTAAGCTTGGTCAGGAGGAAAGCCCCGGTGGTCGGTGGGTGCTGCCAGTACCCTTACCACCCGTGTCACCACCCTCACGTATGAATCTTCGCGAGTTGCTCTTTTAGTTGTTCGCAGTCTGGAAATCCGATATTTGGGTGGTCATACAATTTTTGGGTTTGTTCGAAATTTGTACGAATTTTGACCTGTTCGCAATCAGGATGCGACTGAACCGGGCGGTACTATGGAATAATGTTGAAAATATAATATAAGGAGCCGGTATCAAATACAGAAGTGCTAAGAAAAGCAAATTAAGAAAATACATTTTGGAAAGATATACATACACTAAAAAAGAGTTAATATGGTAGAGCATATAGTACTGAAACATGTTAGTTTGATGAAGATAGTTACAGAAGATGTGTAAGAGAGAAATTCAAGAGGGAGACAGAGATTGGTGTACATTTTGCATTAGATGATTTATTCATCCTACACAAATTTAATTGACCGTGTTTTTTTTTATCACCGCGTTTTATTACCTGTTCAGGTTTAACGCATGTATGATAATTAAGCTAATGGGGGTAAGGAGAAGGAAGGTAGCATTTTAGAGGTTATATAGGCCTACGCGTATTTGTGTGGAAAGAGAGTGGGAAACCGTTTGGGAAGAAACACTCCCAGTACACCCGACAGATATTCGAGCCATGACCTCCTCATCATTGGCAAAGTAGATTTAATAATCTTCAAATTCATACTACTTGCCTATTGATGTGGGTTAAACTATACCATACTTAAAAAGAAAATAACATAACCTTAAACAATAACACTAATTTATCAGAACATTACAATCCACAATTAAATAATTACTATTGGTACAAACAGACTAGAATAAATTAAGATTCATTATATTGTAAATAAATTCCGACACATCAGCTCAGTCGGTAGCATGTCTGTCTACTGAGTTAAGAGTACCAAGTTCGATTCCCGTTATGTTTGAACAATTTATAATTGGTGGATGTTGTGCTTGTCTTTGTCTTAAGATAAATTATAAGACATACCAAAAAGCTACGACAGGCCCAGCGGGTCGCTAGTGAAAATATATGGCTTGAATAAAAAACTAACCCGGCCCATAGGCTGGAAACAGAAGTGGATGTAAACTAAATACTGTATGGGAAATAGAGGTTCTATCCCTCGCACAAAGAAGTGAACATCCATTGATCTAGCTTTTTGACTAAACTTTTTGGATTACTCTTATGGTAAAAAGTAGAAATGAGAGTGAAATAATCAAATTTTAACTGTTATTATTTTCAACAGTGTAACCTTTGAAGAGACTACTTTAAAAAATATATCATTAGGATTCCAAAAAACTCTATGGCTTCACCTCGCAATTGAGCTATATCGACCGGGTAGTCGACATAGATAGTACCAACTTCTGTGGATAGAGCGTGTCATGCTAGCGTAACACTGCATTTATAGACGTCACATTTGACTTTTAAAATGACATCCCTATACTATATAATTTTGTCTAGATTTTTGGCAAACATTAAACGCCCCTCCCCATAAAACAAGCATAACCTACAAAAGATAAAACTAAATGGTACAGCGCTTTTATATTTTTAATATACATTTACTAAAAACTCTTAAGATTTGTGTAGTGAAATAATAGATCTATACATTGTTGCAAAAACACTACACCAAAAATAAGAAATTAAATAATATAGACTGTTACTTAATCTATGGCATTAGAAACTAGGAAAACTGTTACAGAAAAATCGAGAAAAGAGAAATATATTTTTCTACCAAAGAGCATAAGAATCAACATAATTTTCTAAGGCCTGAATAAAAAAGTATATATATATATGCTTATAGATAAAACACTAATGATTTTATAAACATACATTACAAATAAAATATTTTTATTTTAAATAGTACTACAACTTTACAATAATTTGTTAGTTCGTATCTAAAATAGTTACGGAGAAATATAAAAATATACAATGTGCCTTGTAATGATGTTGGTTTGGATTAATCTAAATTATGTAAAAAGTCATGGATGAAGGTAATTTTTGTTTAAAGTAATATATGTAGAGTATCCTTTTAAGATTCATCCGTGAAGAAACACGCGCTTCTCAGAAACAATGTGAAAAGGATTTCACCACTAAAATATATTTTTTATACCATCTTTCTTGTTAAAAGAATAATTGCGTCAATTCTTGTTAAAAGGAACAACTTCATAGTATTTGG
>CABFOV010000316.1:20592-33527 GCA_902141375.1 Timema poppense
AAGACGCCATTTATCTATACCAATAAGAAGCTAGCCTTCACAAAACCTGTCACCAGGAATCTTTCTATTAGTTGAATTTTACATTGTTGATGAGGGGAGAGAAAGGCAAGAGGTATGTTATATATAAACCATTGTACGTATGTTTAAGGCATCTCCGGGATCCAAACATCTACACCGAGGTCCCGCTCACGCACAAGTCAGTATAATATAAGTCACATCAATATCACAAGTGTGCAGTGATATAAAACATTTAATTGAAATATGTACAAGTAATTTACAGGTGTAATTTAAATAAGCCGTGTGTGAAATAACAGCCATCAACATTTCTCTTTCTTTAATTATATTAATATACTGATTTAATTAGTGATCGAACACGGAGATATATACAGCTGATTAAACTGTATCTTTTCCGCACAGTGATGATAGGCGCTCGATCACGGAGCTTTAGACAACCTATAAATTATCACAGCATTCATATATCAAGGAATTAATCCGTAGTACTTCAATCGACGCCCAAAGTGGGGTGATTGATCACATAATGTTTACAATAGACGCCCAAAGCGAGGCGCGATAAATCCGATATAATTACAGCCTTATGTAAAGTATCCTCAAAGTCTTTTTCATGAGAGAATGAGACTTGCCATCTTGTTTATAATGATAAACAGTGTCTAAATATAAAATTGACTCAAAATAGTTATAGCGAATTTGTAAAAATCGATTTTTCTCTTTTTGTCCTTCAGTAAACTACCCTTAATTTTAGGTTTAGATATCTAATTCTATAAACGCCTTGGGGTGACTTTATGAAATACCCAATATACCAAGTTTTAGCCCAATCGGTAAAATGGTTTCGGTTCTAGCCTGAGGTCCAGACAGACGGCATTGTGAAAATAACTTTTTTTATTTCAGGGGGCATAAAACGTCAACATTAATCAAAATATCGAGTTAAATTTTTTGGAATAATACAATAATTTCGCTCCGAGTTGCCAAGAGAAAGTAAAAAGTGTAAATTAAGCTTAATAAGTATAAAATAAGGGAGATCTCTGGTTTTTAATATATAAATATGTGTTGAATAAGACTTTGGTAGGCAGGAACGTATCGACTAGTTACAAAAGTAACGTATTCATAATCATATCATGTGATATTTAGCTATCACGTTTTAAAATTAATCTCAACCTATAAAATAATAATCTGGAGTCACTATTATCTGATATAAAGTGGCGGCATTCCAGGCCGGATAGTGAAAAAGCAGGATAATACAGAATTCTAGTGTAAATAATTTTCAGTATGGGATTACTTCATGTAGTAGCTACGCCTCGCGCACACCTCCATTGACACAGGTTCTGTTTCCAGTCAAATTAAAACAGTACCACCATCCACACCGACCAAGCTTATGCGACTGCAATACTGTATTATACGCCAACTGAATGCTTATCAGTTATAGCTTTGCTGTCTCAAATGTAACAGTTTTAAGGCATTTGAGATTTTTTTAAAAATTAATTACTAGTGTATATATACCGGTTTATTTCAAGACACACTTGTTAACGAGAACCGAGCCGCATAATATGGAGAGCTAGATAATTGAAAGCCGGACTCTAGTGCTAAGAATATAAAATAATTGTATCATTATGGAAACCAGAAAAATATGTTTGTCTCTTGTCAAAGCTCTCTTTTACCATAGCCAAACTTTAATTGCCGGTACGGTATGATTTTATAACATTTTATGCAGTATCGTACACGATTCATGACCGGGTTTTATAACCGTACTTCACACTGTGATTATTTGGAACACTTTCCCAGAAGGGGATCTTGGGGTATCTAAAGGAACTCTTTAATGGTAGGATCCTACTTCACCTGAGGCCTTTCAAATACATCTGTTGAGGATCCCCCAGTAACACGCTACCTTTATATGCAAACATACATCCTACACATGCACCTTTCCATCCTCCATTTAACCATCTCCAACAACTTCTCACCTGAGAAATAATCGTTAGAACTAAGTTGTTACTTTTATATTTTTCGAATTAGTTTTATAGCAAGCACATACATGACGTTCAGTAAATTTTATAATCTGTTTTCTAAACCTACTTTACAAGACATATCGGTGACGTGACTGTCTAGGGGGTAAAGTGTCAGACTTCTGTGCTGGGGTCCGGGTTCAATCCTCGGTCCCAGCACAGATGTATCTGATTTCCAAACCCTTCCTTCACCTCTGACAAGACATCTTGTGAATGTGTGGAATGCCAGGCCTCCACCGTGGTTCGGAGATTCCACGTTAAACTGTAGGTCCTCCATTTCATCTCACATTCACCCTACCATTACACATTAGCGTAAGTGCGTATAGCCCGGACGGGTAGTAAGACACGGTGCTAATAGTAATAGAAGGCAGATACCCTTGGGTCAGATATTGATTAAAATTCAATTTTCATAGGAAGGGGCCTTATCAGGCAGTTAAAACAGTTAGTAGATATCTTCACGTATTCATAAGTCAAGTTATGTGATCTGCAGCTGTCATTTTTGATAGATACTCAATACCTATAGAATAACATTAATGTAAGCAACAAAAAAATTCTGGTATTTTCTGTAAGGTACTTTTTATTAAAATCCTACTATTACTTGGTGCATTTGAAATAAAATAAAATTAATTTAAATTATATAAATTATTTTAAGTGTGATTTATGAACTGACTGATTATATCGACACGTGACTTATAAACTAACTTAAACCTAGAACAGAAACAACATCCAACCTCCAGTCACTAAGTAATCACCATGAAAAGAGAAACTCATATTTACATAAATGATGCATTTTTTTGGCTATTATAGGAATCGAACCTAACACCCTTAGCTCAGTAGACAAGAGACAATACCGACTGAACTAAGGTGTCAGACAAGAACAATTTATCCAGTACTAATTTGCGTCGAAAGGCTACTATAATTTATTCGCGACGAAGCACATTTGAGTCACGAGCTCTGGATAAGTCTATAGTTTGACCCCACATTGCGGTTTCAAATTGTTTCTATCATTTGAATATGATGAAATGAGCTTACTAATTATGGGGGTGATAAGTGCAAACACACTCTAAGCATCATTAAAAGTTAATACAGTATTATTAACATTAATTCATTACAATTTATTAAATAAAGTTTCACTTATCTTCGATAGCATACGTCCCAACATAGAGTCGTGCCAATAAAGAAAATTAAACCACTCACAAAATACTTAGGGTGAACTTGAGCCAGTCCAAGTTGCTAATTACACAGCCGAATGCCATGCATGAGATGTTAAAACAGCGAGCAAAGAATTTTCAAGTGGGAGGCGGATATGGATGATTTTATAATCCGGCTCAAAAACGCCAGTGATGTATTATTTGATGATAATCACAGCAATTGCCGCTACTGCAATGAAATATTTTCTATTAATAATCTTGACATTAAATATTCATGAGTGGTTATTTTCTATTATATTTAGCAGTCAATATGAATTTTTTTAAATCCTGAACAAATATCACTACTCTGTATTAAGTATTTTTTCGGAGTAAAATATTAATATTTTCCCCTCTTTATTTTTTTATATGCAACGTGTTTTATAATCTATAAAATCTCTCCGCATATTTACATTAATGATATGGAGATGATGAAAGAATAATTTAAAAGAAATGGGCCTACGTATGTGTGGAACAAGAGAAGAAAATATATTTTGACAAACACCCTTTTAGTAAACTCAGCAAGGAACTAAAAAACGACCTCCTCGTAACCAGAAAACTAGATTAGACAAGTTTGGCAACTTAACCGTAGCATCTACCAATTTGTGTGACATTGCTTTCTTGCGAGTTTTCCCGTTTTAGCTTCATAATATTTTAGTTATCAACATCATCCCTAAATTATTATTATTTTAAGTAACAGAACTGTTTGATAAATGGTCCAAGTTTATATATTGTCTGAATCTTGATACAAACGTCCTGATTCCGAATTTCGGCAAGAACCCACGATGTAAAATTAGAAAAGTTGATTTCTTCTCCCTTTTTCTAAATATGGCTTTATAATCTGAGGACTTGTTGCTGTGATTTTCTTTGAATGAGGTTAGATTGAGCCTATACAATCATTATATTCTTGTATTATTAAGATCGAATTTAAATAGATAAAACCACTGTTTTGTAATTAGTAGTGAACGCTCCTTTGATAGCTCCAACATGCTTGGTGTACTGAGTTTCCCCCCTAAATGGTTTCCCACTAGTTTTTATCCATGCAAATGCGGGTGAATTTGCTCTAGATTATACCTGCCTCCCCTAATTCATTAATGTAAATATTTTGCTATAGCTTGAACGGGTAGTAAGACGCAGAGGGAAAAAAAAACAACACAAAAATACCCACGACAACATTGATGATTTTATAGCGGTTCTACCATAAAAAAAAGGAAAGTGGCTCTCTAGGAGATGGGTCAGTGAGGGGAGCCACTTGTACCACGGCCGCCAGCCTATAGTGGCACTGACCTGACCCTAGGACGAGGTCACCACACCAGAAACACTGCGTCCTACACCAAACCCCGCGTCTCATCATGCGAGATGACTGCCCGCTTGGTCAGAAAGAGGACTGACGCGTGACGAGAATACCTAACAGACATCTCCTAACCCGACATGCGCACACAAATTCCATGCCGTGGTCACCTTGGACCCGTTACTTCACGGCAACCATATCAAATAGGATTGCACATGGAAAAATACAATGACTTCTACGGTTTGTTTTCCACAGCTTGATTTCTCTCTCTCTCTCTTTCAATGACGAGATTATCAAGGATGATGATGTTGTCGAGTTTAGATGACACTCGGTGAGGTAAGCCCTTTTCCAAACTTTAGTTGCCGTCCACTTCATTTGCACCGTCAAGGTGTTCCGGTAGGTTTTTCATAAATACAATTATAAAGTGCTCTTCACGTAATTTGAGTCTTGAATATGTCCAAGCTATTAGCATATTTACATTAATAGATTAGAGATAAGAAAGGTATAAATTAGAGGAAGTATACCAGTATTTGCGTGAAGAAAATAGAGTTTAGGATATTATTTTAAAAGGGAAAACGATCTTATTAGAGTTAGCTAGGATTCGAACCTCCAGCTTTCCACATCACTGATGTCACTTATTGGCATATTAAGAGTACACGACGTAGGGTCAACCCAAGAGGACACGAAAAAGGGTTAACTTCTGACAATCCAACAGAACCAGAAAAATAAACAGTTTCTAAAAACGCAAGAGGACACGAAAAATAATCAGCGGGTGACAGCCCAAGAGAACACAAAGAAGGATCAGCTTCTCATAGCCCAAAAACGCACCAAAAATAGTCCACTGCTGACAAACCAAGATGGGGGAAAAAAAAATCGAATTCTGACAATCCAAAAGGACTAAATACCACAGCCAAAGAGGACACGAAAGATGACCAGCTGTTAATAACCCAAGAGGAGAAGGGTCAACTACTGTTAACTAAATAGGACACAAAGAAAGTTCAGCTACTGACAACTCAAGATTAGTTGAAAAAGAGTCAGATGCTAACAGATCCAGAGGACACAAATCAGCTGCTATCAGTCCAAGAGAACACAAAGAAGAGTCAACTACTTACAACTCAAGATTACCAAAAAGTCAACTGCTGACAAACCAAGATTACGCAAAAGTCAACTGCTGACAAACCAAGATTACGCAAAAGGGGCTAAGCTACTGACAATATAAAAATAAAATAATATGCGTGGCACTAAACAAATTGTGCCCGTTTCTAAAGCTCAATAATCAGGGGGCGTCTCGACGGACACGACAAAGAGGAAGACAACTCTTAATGAGCCCACGCATATGAGGAGCAGCTTTTGACGCATTTTCTGCCCGTAAAATGAACATATATCATTTTAGATCCCATTTGTTTGCACAGAAAGGATTTTTTTTTATAGATAATATGTAGCACAGGGGTTAGTTTTAGCTCAATTTTTACGTCCACTACGTCTTACTACCCGTCAGGGATATCCATGTAACTATACAAATGGCATGTGGATGTGTTAGGTAGATTTTTAGTGGAAATATACTCAAATTTGTGGAGAGAGAGAAAGAGAGAAGGGGGAGAGAGAGAAACAACGTGGGAAATCATTTAGGAAATATACATTTGTACATCTATTCGGGATTTGAACCCCTAACCATATTCCCATAAACAAAGAGTTCCAAATAATACTGACATCTTTATGAGCTTGCCCACTATTGTGTATAACTTTATTTTGTCAACGCCACTCATTATCAATTCGTAAAAAAGCAATTATGAAAAAATCACCTTCAATACACCCGACCGGGATTCAAACCCTTATATCTCCGTCATCGTCAGTAAAGTATACCGTGAGGATGACGCCTTGGAGCTTTATACCACCTAAGCAGGGGGAGAGCTACTTAATCTCTTTAGCTATGGGGGAGGGATACTAAAAAGTTTTACAGCTGTCACTTCCAACGTTGACAATTTTAGCAGTTTTTAAATAAAATTGTGAGTGGCCTTCTGTCTGTTCTTGAAAGGTGTTTCGATGGCGGCAAATCCACCATAAAAATATGCACCGTATGTTTGTGATGGTTAATGTATCTATAAGTACATGTAACCTGGTTAAATTATTACCTACACGTGTTTTAATATTAAGTTTACTCCGTTTATATTTGAAGGTCAACTGATTACAATATGGCGCAGCTTATAAAAGAGCACCATAGTGTAAATCCGTCAGACTGTTAGCTTTCAGGGTGGACGAACTGTACAGTACAAGCTTGTCCTGAAATAATTATATAAACACAACCACAATATTTGGTTTATTGACACTCTAACGCAAGTGCTCACATTCATTTTCTCAATGATAGCTTTTTTTTAAAAATCATCATCGCGAATCAAAGTTAGGAGTTTTAGATTATCTTCTTCTTCGGTGAATTTGTCCTTAGACAGGTGTCATCTGGATGTCTTCCATTTTCTTCGGTCCTGAGCGTCTTATTTCATTCTTTTGTAGCTTCTTCCTTTCTTGATATATGTTAGCAGATAATTGATACAGTGATCGCACGGCAGGAAGTAACCCTTTTTGAAAATTCATACATATATTTTTGATATCAATATTTATAACATTGTATTATGTTATTACTACATTATTGGGGTCAATTTTCACTTGCAAATAGAAACTTAAGAAATGTGAAGAAAAATCGGAGTTTTCTCCTTCCTCCCCACAGCGTCTTGCTACCTGTTAGGTCCATTCACATATTTACAATAAAATGGACAAAGATGAGGATGGTAAAGTTCAGATGAACTGTACCTGCATCTGCGTTGGAGGAAAAGAGGAAGAGAGAGAGAAAAACCATTTATAAAAAAAAAACACCTCCTTAGTTCATCTGTCTGAGATTCGAACCTTGACCCCCCTCCCCCCCCTATTCAGTAAATGATGAGAGTTACGTTTACTTTCTCTTTCTTGGATTATAAATATAGTAGACTACAGGGGTATAGTATAAAAAGTGTTGAAATGAAAATCGAAGCTTACTGAATTTATTTGTCCTAACTTCCCATTAACATTTTTTGTTTTAAATAAATAAATCTCAAGAAGACATTTCTATAAAACTTGCTAAACTTGTTAAAATACATGATGATTGACATTTAGACGGTGTTAACTACCAATTTAAACACCGTTCTCTTTGGGTATATCAAGTCCTAGAAATATAATAAAAATATTCAACCAATCACTTGATATGGTACAAAAGTAAATTTGTTACTCATTTGGCTAATATTTGACATTTAGAAGTTCTTAAATCACTCGAGGATATTTTAGAAGACGCGAAGGAAATTAAGGGCTGAAATAAAATAAAAATGAATGTGTGTCAATCTTTGACTTTGTCAATTTGAAGCTTTGCACAGCCATGCTATATTATTATCTTATCGATCAAAAGTGACAGATACAGATCACATGACTTCACGCATGGATATATGAATTAGTTAATCGTATTAAATTACGCTAATAGGTAGGTAATAAGTAAGGTAATAATTACAGTAAAATATACCCTTATCTGTGTGGAGAGATGGTGGGAAAACATTTAGGTAAAATACCCCTCAGTTTACCCAGGCTAAATTTGAACCACGATCTTCCAATTTCCGCCAAACTACATTAGTTTAGTTTGAGTGCCTCAGATTTAGGTATATTTCAAAGTTTTTTTTATAATCTCGTCTTTATACCTGTTCAAGATAGAAGCATATATGATAATTACTCTAATGTGGAAGCATTTTAAAGGTAAATCTACCCACATTTGTTTGGAAGAAAAGTTGGAAATCATTTAGGAAAAAAAACATGTTCAGTAAACCAGATTTTAACCCCGATCTCTTCGTCATTTTCAGGCCAACCTAACATGAAAGTGACGCCTTAGACCATTCGACCACTGTAGTAGGTTATACTTCATAGTAGTTTTAGTAAGTTTTGTAACTGACAGATACCACCCGTGTTCTTACTCTGGATGTGCTATTGACTGATCTAAAGTGTTGGAGACCCACTACTTGAGTAGAATATGGTTGTAAACTCACCAAGCATAACCTTTTACAAGTCTTCTGTTAGAACTTTATAGCATACACCACACTCCTCGCCATGTTGTTGACAGTATGTCGGCTTGCGATAGACAGGTATTTATCGGCTTGTGTTGGAGTCACATTCACCTTGAATATTATCACAAAATTTGTAAAAAAACCCAACAGACACGTTGGACAGCAGTGACGTGTCTGTTCTAGTGGGGACATATCACCCAATAAAGTAATGAACTTTGTGTGAAATCATCATATTTACATGGAAAATAACTTTTTTTTTTAAGTTTAAGGTCAACATAATTCAAACTGTCTTTCTACTTGCTGCGAAAGTTCAGTCGCGCAAGTCGTTCGTATGTAAAATTAAAATTAAATTTATTTTAAAGTTCTTATTTTTAAGCATCACGCATTTGCTCGGGATATACGCATTATGTAATAATTACTCTAATGCATTGGGGAGAGCAAAGGTTGTGGTGGTAAGAAGTGTACACACATTTGAGTGGAGAGAGAGTAGAAAACCATTTAGGAAACACCACCCTCATTACACCCAACGGTATTCGAACCAAAATCTCCTTATCATTGGCAGTATAATCTATTGTGAAAGTGACGCCTTAGATTATGAGGTCACCGAAGTGGGTAGGGTCTACATGCTTCGGATCTGTAACCATTTATATCAAACTATGGTTTAATTTTATATTATCTGTTCATTGCTAGAGCCTTAACTGATAACTAGAAAAGTTACTAGCAAAATGAATTAGTGCCTAATGGCTTGGGAATGTATAGTAAGGCAGTGTAGAAACGCTGTACAATAATGTAAAGTAAGTGATAGTGAAGGAAGCCAACCTGAAAGGATAGTTAGGTTAGGCCTGGATATAAAAACACACCTCTCTATTCATTTCTTCTCTTCTCAAACTATAACACTATATTGCACTTCACGCACTGTTTTGAATTTTCGGAGATGCTCCTTTATCATTAGAAGAGACTCATTGAAAACACACAAAGATAGGCTATGGAATTACAGGTTTCTAGAATGATTTGAAATATGTAATTCCCATACAGTTAAATATTTCAAATCATTCTAGAAACCTGTAGTTCCATAGCCTATCTTTGTGTGTTTTCAATGCGTCTCTTCTAATGATAAAGGAGCATCTCCGAAAATTCAAAACAGTGTGTGAAGTGCAATATAGTGTTATAGTTTGAGAAGAGAAGAAATGAATAGAGAGGTGTGTTTTTATATCCAGGCCTAACCTAACTATCCTTTCAGGTTGGCTTCCTTCACTATCACTTACTTTACATTATTGAAAAGGGTTTCTACACTGTTTTACTAGAAAAGTTACCAGATATACCTTAACGTATCCGTACGTCGATCTATGTGATCTTCAACTGTCACTTTTTTATAGATATTATCAATACCTATAACATAACACTAATAATGTAACAAAATTATATATTTTTTAGCGACGCGTTTCATTACCCATTCAGATTATACTTATGTACTAATTACGTCAATGATTTTAGAGATTAGGAAAATTGTGTTTATAGTAAGAGTACCTGCATGTGCATTGAGGAAGAGTGGAAAACCATTTCGGAAAACCCACTCTCACTCATTACACCCAACTGAGATTCGAATCTTGATCTCCCCGTCATTGGCAGTCTAATCTACTGCGAGAGTAGCTCCTTAGACCATGCAGCCAACAAAACGGGGGCTATCAATGTTGACCACAAAACAACCTATGTTTGTATTTTCTTAAAGTTAGTACATATCAGATTGCTACTATGGGTGTACACTAAGTTGATAGATACGCAGACATAGCGGGAAGAGAACGCTCTAAGAGTGGGAGTCTAGGACACGAGAGAAATGATCAGTGTTTTTGCAGTTTTTATAGAAAAACATTTTTTGGACAAGTTAAATAAAAAAAGATTCTAGTAAACACATAGATGTTAAATTGATTCACACATCCATATCAATAGTTGTTGAATAGTTCTCAAGGGTATCCTGGAATGTTTTGACAACTTTATTATTTTATCTTCATTTAAAAAAAAATTGTCAGCTTATGCCGCTATACTCCTTTGTCATTAGACCCGTGATGGACTTTGTGTAAGTTTCTGTCAGAGGGATCATGGTTCGAGTCTTAGTTGTGGGGCGGTTTTACAATGCGGTCTTACCATTCTCTCTTTTAGCATAATTGGGATTAGTTTCTCATGTGTTACCCTCCTCATCCTCAGCCAATAAACTCAGTCGTTAATAAACCTCGTGTTCGGTAATGAAAATAATAATAATAATAAAGATTCTCCTTACAAAAAAGTATGAATTGTTTTTATTTCTCACACAATCAAGGTGAAACACAGTGTAATGTACAGGTCCTGTAATTAATGACATTGAATAAACGTGAGAGTTTATCTGAGGCCTTTTTTAAATCAGAAAATAATTTCATCTAATTATTTAAGATAATACCTTATCTACCATTCAGTTTTTAAAGCACTGTGTGGATATGAAAATAACTCAGAAGAATAGTAAAACGTGGTGCACTGAAAATAAATAAATAAATAGGGCAACTTAAGAGCCCTTATCACCCCATGAATAGCACCAGGCTTAAGTAGATAATACAGCTCAAACAAGAGGTCGCATCGTGGTTTATTTAATTTTTTTATTTTACTTTAAATAATTGATACGATACACAGCACCTCAGACTTTCTAGACCCTTTAGATGTAAATGGAGATAGCGATCAAACACACGTAAGATTATATGTGAAGCAAAAAATTACAGTTACAGAAACATTCCACCAAGGATCATAGATTAAGTAATGTACACGGTTACAGAAACATAATGAGTTAAAAGTAACACCTCTGTTCACTAAAAAGCATAATAATCAATTTTCCAGAACTCAATTAAAAAAATATATATGCCAATTTCTAAGAAAGTATTGGTTTTATAAAAATAAATCTCAGATAACAATTTTTTATATTTAATAGTACTACAACTTTGCAATGATAAGTTATTTATTATATCAAAAAGTTCGGAGATATGATCAAATTTGTAGATAGCAGCTAATGTAAAGTACCCTTCAAGTTATTTTTACTGGAAAAAGAGATGCGCCATTTTGTTTATAATGTTAAACAGTTTCTAGATAAGATTTTTTTTAATCAAAATTGCTAGATCCAACTTCTAGAAAATCCTTTTTTGGTCCTTCAGTAAACTCTCCTCAATTTCAAGGTTGGATATCTAATTCCAAAATATTTTTCCGGGAACCTTATAAAAACCTTCTAAACCAAGTTTTAGCTCAATCGGTAAAACAACTTCAGTTCTCGGCCGAGATACAGGCAGACGGATAGACAGACAGAAGAACTGAATCACGTAAACCACTTTTTCTGTTTCAGGGGGTCATGAAATGTCGACATTTATCAAAATCTCGAATTTGATTTTTTGACGATTACAACACAATACTTATCTCTCCGAGGGGCTGAGAGAAAGTAAAACTGGTGAGACATAGACCAATACAACCATTACCACATTTAAAAAAATACAATAAAATTTAAAAAGATAATAATTTTAAAAGAAAAAAAGGTACTAAGCTGATTCTAATGTCACTGTTATCAAGTTAATAATTCCTAAAAACGCACTCTGATACATTTTATGGTTCGAACGTAATCGTGTTTCTAAAATCGAGGTTAATCGGTCGCTAATGGGCTCTTAAACTACACCTGTAAATATTAGGGATGAGATATCCCGTTGATTTTTAACTGGCACCCACGCTCTCACTTGTTTCAAGGATGTCAGAGCGTGCATCGCAATTTAACTCGGTGATGCTCATCTAATTGGAGCTCGCAGGTAGTCGTAGAACTACCAGCTGACACGGGAGCTGAAATGAGTCAGAATAATTATGTTGTTCAAAAGATGAACTGTGTAAGGCAGTCAACATTCTCACAGTTTGCCCTTATCTCACGTAGCCCTGAGCACGCGAACTTCTCGGCTGGAATCCTGAAGTAACTGAGGGAGTGGGGGGTGGGAGAGAAGTTTAGAGGAGGGAACTAAACCTCTACCAACCGCTGAGAAACAGAAATTTAAATCACTAATTGTGTCAATCTTCTCTCTTCACTTTCAGATATTTTTTGAATCCACAGTGTTTTACTATCCATCCGTGCTTGCCGTTTATTTATTAACGAGTTAAAAGTTAAGAGGAAATGTACGCACAGTTTTATGGATGGAGAGAGTAACACATCATTTACATCATCAATTAAAAAAACACCCTCGATTCGAACAACAACTTCCTTGTCACAGGAAAACCCAACCACGACAAGCCGATTGCCTTTGCTAACGTATTTTCATGGGTTTGTGTCCATCTCTCCACTCTCCACCACTTAGACTAAGCCGTTAAGGTTGGAGTGTAGGGA
>CABFOV010000316.1:43287-112685 GCA_902141375.1 Timema poppense
CACGCAAATGCGAGTACACTTATTCTAAATCCAACCTTCCTCATCCTTAAAATATTAACTTAATTATTACTATGTGTGCAACCCAAACGAGCTGTGAGATGGAGTGTTAATAAAACCTCTGTCGGAATCATTAATAGTGAAACTATTCGTTTTGTTTTCATTTTATATCACACCAGTACTTTTATTTCGTCTTTCTCTGTTTATATGTATATGAAGATTGAGGGAAATAGAGAGAAGGAGTGAAACAAATTATATACAAAAATGAGAGAAATAAAGAGAAAGTCAAACATAGAGAAAGAAATTCGATGAAGTGAGAAAGAAAAATGAAGACATAGAAAGACAGAACTGATCACAGAACGAACCAACCAGCTATATAAATAGTTGTTTAATGAGTTTATTGAGTAGTGGTTGACCTATAGACATCACACCACTTTTTTTTTAAATTAAGTCAATAAAATGTTCACCGCAAAACTGTGTGTTGGGCTAATTCGGAAGAGAAACCTTCTCCCATTTTGTCACCTCAGCCACAAACTTTGTATTTAGATTTATTTCGAAGACGATAAAAATAAATTTGAATGAAGGACACTCAGTGCACAAGGATAGTGAAATACTTTGAACTATTTTGATTTCACAAGAGTAACCGCTTTAGTTCATGACCTTGTATATGAAAAATGACATAAATGTGTTGATTCGAGCGGATATAAACAACAACAGTAGCAAACACAATGTTAATAATAGTAGTAATAATAGTAATACAAATCAGGTCAGTTATGTTTGTTTATTTTCCATTTTTAACTCTTTGAATAAAGTAATGATAAACATATAATAATACTGATCAGATAATAATAATTTTGTATCAATGGTCGTATAGTCAAACGCGTTGCCAGTGGCAGGAAGATTGGGGTTCGAATATTGATAAAGGGTTTATTCAAAAATTGGTTTCTTTTCCTCCCTCCATGAAAATATGGATACATTTCCCTTGATACGCTATTTTACTCTTCCCTACTCAATTAGAAAATAATAATAATGATAAATACAAAAATAATAATTTTAACTGACAATTTTGTCTAGTAAGTTAAGCTAATTCATAATTGAATCAACTATCTTTTTTCTACTCGTCCACGTTGGTTGTGTGTGCTATCCATCCATCCTCGGTGCTTTTGTCTTTGCTTGTAAGTTGAAAATAAAGGCTTTTACAAATATATTATCATTTTCTTAAGCATGTTTAGATAGACTTTACTTGTCAAAGTGCCAAGGACTATTTGCGAAGTGAACGAAAGTTGGAACTGTTTTTAAACTATCCTTTTAACAGTTTGAAAAAGAAAGGTCGAATTTAGCATGAAGCTACTATAGGTTTGAAAGCTCCATTTAATTTGAATGCATGACGAGTAAACATAAATAAGTGAAAAAAGATAAATCAAATTTATATATTTCACAGCGTCTCACTACCTCTCCAGGATATATACATTTAAATACACTAATGGGGTAAGAATGAAGAAGGTAGGATTGATAGAAAATGTACCCGAATTTGCGTGATGGGAGAGTGAGAAACCATTAAATAAAAACACTACTTCAGTACATACGGACGTAAATTTAATCGCAACCTTTGCATAGCCAGAAGGTTATACAAGAATATGCTTGGTTTTTTTTTTAGCATTTAGCATTATACATTACTACCCGTTAAGGTTATAGGCTTATCTACTAATTACGTTTATGTTTTAAGGATTAGGTAGGTTATATTAATAAGAAGTGTACCCGAATTTGCGTGGAAAGCCATTTTGAAAAAAAAACCTCAGTACACCCAACTGAGATTCGAACCTCAATCTTCCTATCATCAACATTATATTCTGGTGCAGGAAAAGCGCGTTAAGCCATGCGGCCACCGAAGTGGCTGCAAGACGATTCTGACGCCTTAGTCCACGTGCCCACTGAAGGGTCTGTTAATTAATTATTTTTGAAAATAATTACAGTAGATTCCAAATCACACTAAATCCGCCAACTTTCTTGCACCGTCAAAACACGATAACCCTCCCTCGCTGGGATAGAACCAAGCACTCTAGTAGGGGGAGTTGGGCAGTGATTGAAGGCACAACGTGATTATCTTGGATCACTGGTGGATAAGAAATTATAGGTCAATATTTACAATGTTATCGGAATTTTATGAACCATAAAACCCAGTTTGAGGCCGTGGTTACATTGAATGTCTTCTGGACCTTTCATTCGATACGTCATCAAGTTTCTTTTAATCTGACGAGCTTCAATTTAACATTTTATTTCACTACACAACTATTTTATAGCGAATTAAACAAACCCAGACTTGAGGTATTAAATAATACTATTTAGAAAATTACGTTCGACTATATCGTCCCAATCTTTAAAATTAAAATATATCAACTGAACCAAAATTATTTATTTAAAAACTCCAATTATCGTTATTTTCTTTTAAATAAGCAGTTTTTTTAAAGGCTATAACTATCTACTTATCTTTTATTGAAATTTAGGTGGAGTAAATTTTTATTTCATATTTAATTTTTTTCATATTATAAATATAAAAAAGTTACAGGTTGACTCGTCAGTTGTAACTTATAAACATCATAGCATGATAGTAATAAAATATATTAAATATACTTAAATCGCTATCGAATAAGAAAAAATTTAGGTCTTAACATTAAAAATGGCGACAAAATACTATTCGCAGTGCTTATTCCTAGAATATTTATATTACAGCTATTGTATATTATTATTATTATTATGTATTATTCGTCTACGAACGGAGCTCAAGTAGTTGGTTAGTGTAAATGTTTTATATAAAAAGGTTTGTAAATATTTAAAACCAGATGTATTTTTATTAATTATTCTATGACTTGTAAGTAGAATTTACATTAATTATTTATGCAAGAGTAGGGGAGTTTAGTTACGAAAGATTCATCCTAATCCTATGATTTTCCAAAAATAATGCTACTTGTATTAGCCTTTTTCTTCTGTCTTCAAATTATTTTGCTTGTTTTAAGGATATAAAATTAGTAGGGTAAATTTAAAAGGAATGAAACCATATTTGCTCAAGTGGCAACGCTTGATAGAAGAAAACACCATCCAATGATTCCAGTTGAGATTCAAACCTAGGTCTACTAATTCAGGTCTAATAATTTCTTTTTACGGCGTTAGATTAGTTAGTGTTATTTTCGGAAGTATCAAAGAGACCAAAATACTCTTAGCACTAAATATAAAGTAGTTACAAATGCTCTTTTAAATGTATGTAATGTACATATATCATTAAGATCTTCAACTTAGTTTATACGGATCGTGATTAGTAAATAAATCAATAAAAAACTCAAAAACTTCAGTGGGACGGATATAAATAAAATATTTAAATTATGTTATAGTGGCTATACCCGAACAAATGTGTTTATGATTTTGAAAGTAGGAATAAATTTGTAATTTAATATTAGACAAAAAAGGTTTGAAATAACTATCTTTCGCAAAAGGCTTGGTAATTTCAATATGTATATAAATTGCGTGCATAAAACTAAATATCACTCTAAAACATAAAACATTACAACTATTTACAGCGACATAAGTTTAAATTATATTGTAATAATATTTAGAGCTTTAAGTGTCCAAAAGCATCCAAAAGGTTCAACAAAGCGTTAATTAGCTTCGAAGTACCTACCTGCGATATTTATGAATGACCTGTAAAAGAAGACACTTCACACGACCACTCACACACTGCTGTCACTGACACACTGAACTAACTGTCCGGCTGCTGGTCGGTACGGCCTTCTTTATATTCCACCTACACTGCTCGCCACTAAGCCTACCTCACCTACGTTTCTTTATGCTCACCGACCTTTCATTATGATTGAGGTTAGTCTGGGGTATCTTTATATTCCACCTACACTGCTCGCCACTAAGCCTACCTCACCTACGTTTCTTTATGCTCACCTACCTTTCATTATGAGTGAGGTTAGACTGGTATGAATCTATCTTTATATTCCACTTACACTGCGCTCACCACCTCGCCTAGCTCCCCCTCCCGCCATTTTAGTGTATACTCACCTTTCATTATGAGTGAGATTAGATTATATTTAACATTTGCTTTATATTATCTAAAGTACAATGTCCCAATACTTTATCCCTGGCAGAGTTTGTTTGGTGCCAAATTATTATCAAAGCTTTTATGGCTAAAATCTTTATATTTAATCATTATATAATACACTTTTTAAATATACCAGCCAATATGGAATTACGTGGTTGAAAGTAGATTGTTTATTCTTGGAGACCCTTTGAGCTTCCTTCACCTTCCTGGTTCCTATATCCCTGTGACTATCCTATACCTTGTTGAGGTCATTACAGTTCATACACTCGTACGTGTGGCTCTATGGCCATGTGGGTCATTGGGACACGCGATTGACTGATATAGTATGTGTGGAGTATTGTTTGTTTGCATACCCCTAATATCTCCCCCCTCTCATTTGATAACTATTATTTAGTAACATTAATAATTGTCATAAAATCTAATATATTCTTAGTTTAAGAGCATGTACTTTTTTGGGGTGCAAATAATCATTAATTTAAGGTGTGCAGATATTTTTTTCCATTTTGATAGTATTAAATCAATGATACTTTTTAATTTTATCGATAATTTCTACCACTACTATTTCTGTGAACAGTAGACCTCGTACATTTCATGTTATAAAGATTTAGCTTTGGATTCCAAGCTGAAATATCTTCTTTAATTTATAATTATATTTCAAATTTATATTTTTTCCTTAAAGATTAAGCTAAACAGAAAACAAATTAATATTATACCAAATTGTAAATTACGTGTTTAAGTCGTTAGTCTCGTAGTAGATGCCAACAATAATATATACATTTATACAAGTCATTTGGCCCAGGTTTAAAGAAAGTCCATGCCAGTTATGGTTAAAATTGGTTAACGAATATGGTGGCAATCATGAAACTAACAGACGAAATGAAAAACTAGTGTGTTAAAACAAAAACTTTGCCCCACTTGCATAATATAGATTTTAATGGCTTAGGAATTAAAGGGAAAAGAGTGTTGAAATAAACTATTTGTATGTGAGGGGATCAACTATATTGCAACACGAGCACCCATAAATGGGTGAAAAGAGTGGCTCAAGCCCCCTTAGCAGTCTACAATATTAGCTACATTTTTTTGGTTAATTTTTATTAAAAAATCAAAATTATGTATTTGTGAATTAGCTGCAATTTGCCATCAACAACTTTGAACCATCAATACCCTAGTTAACAGAAATAAAAATGATGAAATGTAGATTTCCTCCCATTCCTATTTTAACCGCTTCTTTTCATTTTGTTCTGTTCAATAAACTTGGAAAAAATACAATGTTTCTATTATTCAATGTGTGCATCTATACCTAGATTTTATTTTTTGTTAATTTTTCAGAAATTTTATTTTTTGCGCAAATTGACCAATGAAACTCATGTTCAGATGCTCTAAAATTCCCTCCCACAAGTTTAAATTACTGAAATTTTCTCTCAAGGAGGGGGTGAGGGGGTCACCCCGCAGCAGATGGCACTCTAATCCGGGCCCCATTTGTAAAACCTACATGAGTGCTCTTGAGTGCAGCCATTCAAGGCCAAACCTAGGTTTCTTGAGGTCAAAGTCACGTAGACTCTCAACACAACCAACATGCCAGCTGAAACATTAATTTTGATTATACGCCGGCTCTGCGGTGACTGTGACTATCAGCGTATGCAACTACCTTGTGGGCAGCACATCTATAACAGGGATAGCCAAACCTTTTGGGTGTCAGCGATTTTTACTTTCTCTTGACACCTCGGAAAGAAAGTATTGTGATCACCAAAAAAATCGAAAAAAAGATTTTGATAAATGTTTCATGAACCCCTGAAACAAAAAAAAAGTTGTATTTGCAATGCCTTTGTCTGTACCTCGACCTCGAGCCAATTGGACTACAACTTGGTATTTGGGGTTTTCGTAAGGTCACCCTAAGGGGTTTTTGGAATTAGATATCCTACCCTAAAATTAAGGGTAGTTTACTGAAGGTCAAAAAGAGAATAAATCGATTTTCTTGAAATTCGCTCTTACGATTTTGGTTAATTTATATCTACACACGGCTTATCGTCATAAACAAGATGGGAATTCCCATTTCCTCATGAAAATGACTTTGATGGTACTTTAAATATATACTTTTTTTTTATATTTACATCATTTCTCCACAACTACTTTGAAATGTAAAATAACTTATCAGTTTAAATTTGCATTACTATTAAAGATAAAAAGTTTTAATTTGAAATATATTTTTATAAAACCAATAGTTTCTTAGCTATAATCAAATATATATTCTTTTTAATTCACATCTTTGAAAACGAATTTGATTATTATGTTCTTTAGTGGAGAAAGATGTTTCTCTTTTCTCAATTTTTCAGTAAGAGTGTTCCTAGTTCCTAAGGCCAGAGATTAAGTAAATAACGGTGTAAATTATTCATTTATAATCTTTGGTGTAGTGTTTCTACAAATGTATATACCTATTATTTCGTTTCACAAATCTGATAAGTTTTTAGTAAATCTATATTTTAAGATAGATAGGAAGTCTGCGTGTTGGACCGTACCATTTATATATCCTATAAACCTTTGATGGTCGATCAATAAATTATAAAACCAAGCATTGAATTTCTGGTAAGAGAAATGAGAAATATCACAAAAAGAAAAATTATGTATTTCTACAGTTTTTTTATAAATATCAAATTATAAATATAATTTAATACATAACAGATGAATAGTTACTAGCATAAAACAAAAAATAAAAATAAAACTAGTTTTTTTAACATGTGTATAGTTTTGCTTATTTACAAACACTTAACACTGCAGTCCAGTAATGAGTCGATCATGTTGAAAGTCGTACGATGCTACTACTATACTCAAACACCAATCAAATGATCAACAGTTATGCGGTCTTGATGTTTTGTTTTTATCGTATTTATTGAAGAAAATGTTGATTCACATATGTAGGTAGATCTCAAAAATTATGTCAAATAAAATGCAATTTATTGAATTTTCAAAACCTATTGGTCAAATAAAAACAGCCAGAACACAGGAATATCACTCACTACCAGTAGCTATTTATTTTAGTAATATGCCACATTTCATCTTCATTATTTATTCTTCAACTTTATTCGGATCTATCCCGACTAGTTCCTCTATTTTTCAAATGAATTTACCACATGTTCCGTTTTCACGTTCTTGGATGGAAATGTCATAAAGTACTCCAGATTTGAATACTCTAGGACTCTTTTTTTCAAATTCTGCATGCAAAGCATCCCATTGCTCTGCAAATCACTCGAATTTCGCAAATAGTTTACACCTAGATTCTTCTTCAATGCATTTGAAGTTCTCTAAGTCTAAGTCCAAACGTTTTGATTCTTTCTTTGAACTTTCTGTTCAAGCTCATAGCATATATCAGAGGTTTACTTTTTACTTATAAGCTGACATTTAGTTAATTAAGTTTTTCAGTGATATTACAAAGAATTATGAGTTCACCAACCACCGCTTATATTACAACTCATCATAATGTTATCCTAGTGATGTTTAAACTTTATGATTGGTGGAAAAAGTTACCTTAACCTCCTTAAGGACAGAAAAAAACTGATCCGGCGTACATCTGTGTACAGAAGATTTCCATACTCAGCCCCAAAATGCCCAAAATGGCGTTTTCGTAGATTTCTGACTCGAATCGATCTCACAATTATTTTAAATGCTGAGATGAAAACCTTATTTGAACAATTTTAGCACTTCCTGATCGATAGAACAATGTTACAACTTAAATATTGGTATGTTTTCATCTTCTTTGCAGACCACAGATAATCGGTTATTATGAACACTAACTTTGTAATGATATTGGTTTGGATCCCTCTAAAATATGTAAAAAGTCATGGATGAAGGTAATTTTTCTTTAAAGTAACACAACCGAAATATTATCACAGCAATATTATATCGGGAAAGAATCTGTACTGTTACAAATTATGTATAGAAAATGTTGTGTCGTTAATAAGACCTTTGAAAGTATTTTAAATGTCTTGACCTATCGTCTGTGATTTCAGTAGAATGATCTCTAGTAGCTCTTCTCTGGACATGATCTCAGGAAAGAACAAAACAATTCTGATGAAAATAAACATTTGCGCTGTGTCAGTAGAATTTGTATGGTCATAGAACTGCAGATACAGAAAAGTACACTTGTGTGGACCTTCCTGAAATTAGTTCTCCAAGTTCTTACCCATGATATCCACTCTCCTTAGCACAGTGTTTCATGACAAATAAATGTCTCTGATAGAAGATGGTATCTCTAACTCCTTTTTAAATCCATTGAAAAGTACTTATATGGCTTTACAAAAAGTTTCTTTGATGAGCTCTTCATCTTCAAAGGATTTTATTTCGTTTCATAAGAGATTCAGTAACTTTAAAGGACGCTAATGTCCCCTAACCCCCGCCTTTGACTTACCATCAGTATCTATAAATATAGACCACTGGGTGATCAACGTCAACTTGAATTAAAAAAATATTGGTTCTCCAAAGCTCACTTCCCTCAGTGAAATTGGTGGAAAATATTTTATGAATAGTTTTAAAGTGCCTTCATACGTTTGTTTTCTTGGGAAACTCAACCTTAGAGGTACGAATAAAAAAACACACATACATCTGTCGCCTTAGTAAATAATAACTCTCTCTTACATTCACTGTGAGTGAAATGTTTCTGGTTTTTCTTACTACTACTGGCTAACTCGATTTGAATGGAACTTCTAACGGAGAACCAACACTGACACTACACGATAGCATTGACAAAATAATAATTGCAATGATGATAAAGCCTGAACAACACATATATTCATCAGCTGTGACAGTGCACTCTAGACTAGACTAGAGCTATACTGACGTCTCCAGGACGTTCGTGAATAACACAAAAAGTAGTTAGAGCCTCTGGTGAATTTTTACGCATCTAACTTCAACGTTTGTACTAGAATTCCATGTTAAGAGTTCAGGAGCGGTTTGTAGTAAGGTTACTTTTTTTTACTTTCCCTATTTTTTCTCCTCGCTTATGGAAAATGGAATTTTTTTCAATGTTATTCATAACAATAACCGCTGGATACCATACTAAGCTTCACGATCGACAGATGGAGCCTGGTCGACTTATTGGCCACCCATGGTCTATAGCCTGTGCCGACACGCTCCCAACATACTGTCGGAATGAGTTAAGACATTGTAAGGACGAAAGGTTGTTCTTTAAATGGGCGTGACTAGGTTGAGATTAGGTTATCTACAAAACACTGAGTCTTGTACGAAACATAAATGTCAGTAAATCTTAACTAGATGTATAATTTCTGGCAGTGGCAAATATTACCACACTACAACATATATCTATTGCTACATCCATAAATGCCTTATTTTGAGGTGACCTGGTGGTCTAGGGGTAAGGTGTCAGACTTCTATGCTGGCGTCCGGGGTTCAATCCTTGGTCCCGGCAAAGATTTATCTGATTACCAAACCCTGCCTTCACCTCTGACGAGATATCTTGTGAATGTGAGGGATGCCAGGTCTCCACCGTGGTTCGGATCCCACGTTAAACTGTAGGTCCTCCATTTCATCTCACAATCACCCTATCATTACACATTAGCGTAAGTGCGTATAACCCGAACGGGTAGTAAGACACGGTGCTAATAATAATAATAACCTTATTTTTAATTTTGATGAGTTATTAGGGGGCTTAGAAGCTCATTATAAATTAATTGAAACGAAAATCCAAACAATATTTCTAAACGACCTATTCAATATTAATTTTACTTTTAGTATTTAATATTAATTAGTTGTCAAAACATTAATATATTAAGGAATAAACATCTTAACGCAAAAAACAAACAAAATCGAATGCACTCTTACCATTTGTCCGACATGCTGGCAATCCAGTTATTCTAGAGATCAAGGAGTGTAATGCTGGCAGTCCAATTATTCTAGGGATCAAGGGGCATAATGCTGATAATACAGTTATTCTAAATATCAAAGAGTGTAATGCTGGCAATCCATCTATTCTAGAGATCAAAGAGTGTAATGCTGGCAATCCAGTTATTCTAGAGATCAAAGAGTGTAATGCTGGCAATCCAGTTATTCTAGAGATCCAGGAGTGTAATGCTGGCAATCCAGTTATTCTAGAGATCAAAGAGTGTAATGCTGGCAATCCAGTTATTCTAGAGATTAAAGAATGTAATGCTGGCAATCCAGTTATTCTAGAGATCAAAGAGTGTAGTGCTGGCAATCCAGTTATTCTAGAGATCAAAGAGTGTAATGCTGGCAATCCAGTTATTCTAGAGATCAAAGGATGTGATGTTGTCAATGAGATCAACGAGTGTAATGCTCGCAAACCCTATGCCAGCCTGCCATGCCACTAGTATTATTATGCAAAACATTATGTGATTTTTTAACCTGATAAAAATGTCCCTTAAATTTCAGATTCTATATATTTCAATAAATAAATAAACCATTCTTATAATTTTTGTAAAAAAATGTGATCATAAAAATAGAAAATTGGCACTAAAATATATTATTTTATTCACTATTTTCTTAAGTATGAACAATTTTACTAGTGCAAAATTTATTCTAGTTTAAAATTAAATATGAAATAAACGATAAAAAATCATATATAATTTTAATTGGTAATATGTTTTACAATGTGTTTGGGTATTTCTTCATAGATGATTAAATAATGATCACGTTATAAATATGAATAAGATATTGGTTGGTTTGTATCATTGTTTACTGCGGACAAAGTTAGTATTCTCACTAGATGCTGGTGATAACGCTCAAGGCAGCCTGAGTTTTTGTTTGGTGTTAAGAGGAATTTATAAATTAACATCGTCCGTTCAAGGTTTCAGGAAACCAAATTACATGTTCCTGAATATTGTACACTCTGTTCAACCTGAAAGGTCGCAGTCTTAGTTTGACCATTTACAGTATGGAACTATCTTATAAGCTATACCATAGTGTAACCCGTCAAGGTAAGATTTATACCCTTCTGAGTAGATGAAATGTATTTACATTTTTAAATTACTTGAAAAAGAAAAGTTTAGGCTCTTGGGTGACCTGGTGGTCTAGGGGTAAGGTGTCAGACATCTATGCTGGCGGCCGGGGTTCAATCCTTGGTCCCGGCAAAGATTTATCTGATTACCAAACCCTTCCTTCACCTCTGACAAGACATCTTGTGAATGTGTGGAATGCCAGGCCTCCACCGTGGTTCGGATTCCACGTTAAACTGTAGGTCCTCCATTTCATCTCACAATCACCCTACCATTACACATTAGCGTAAGTGCGTGTAACCCGAACGAGTAGTAAGACGCGGTGCTAATAATAATAATAATAATTATAATAATAATATGTAGGCTCTCAATTTGACGTGTTTATTAATTTTATGTATGTTCATGCATAACTTTTAAATGGATGCACCGATTTCAAAGAAACTATTTGTATTTCATCTGACACTTATTTCAGTTGGTAGTGTGTGTGTCTACTGAGCTAAGGATCCCAGTTTAGGTCCCTGGAATGGCCTAAAATTTTATCATTGGTGAAATGTGGGCTTATCCTTTCACAGTGATGAATTAACGACCGGAGGATAGGTGTTGTGTCCGTTTTATATTCAAGCTAGTTTATAAGTCATGTGCTGGTATAATCAATTGTTTCAAAAACTTCAAGTTAAAAAACTTCAAATAATTGATTTTTTAAAATGTTTGGTTGGTTCCGCTGTAAGTATCTTCAAGCCAGTACAGGTTACTAAAAGGCAGACATAAACTATTAAGATCACGTTTTAGGCGTACGACGGACGATTGCAACACTATATCTTGGCAACTATTGGGTCAGTTTGGATGGTTATTTTATTATGGTGCTGTGCATTTATTAGTTTTTTTCACTACGTCAGTATTTGCAAGGCGTGGTTCGTGGTGGCCATGCATAAATGATTAAAATTCTTTGCATCTTCTATTTTTACTTACCAATTTCTTTCCACATGAGAAGCATTCTTAATTGGTCTACCAATATTTACTTTGCTACAATAACAGTAAAAAAAATAGAACATTTTTCTTAAATTCAACTTTCTTCAAAATTGTTCACTAGAAAGTAAAAAACAAAATTATTTTGTACAGCTAAAAATAAATTGTAATTAAATCTATGTATTAAGTTTAATTATTAAAAATGAAAATAAAATTTTGTTAATTTGACTAAATTAAAGATAAAGTAACCTCTATACTAAAGTTTTAAATCTTAAATTTGGCGCAACAACAATCCAAAGAACAAAAAAATCTTAATATTAATGAATACATTAATGACGATGTGCCTACTAATTAAAATAAACGAAAGTGACGCAATCTCGTAGTGTACTGTTCTTAGTTGCACCGACTTAAAATTTTAAAACTTGATTATATAGTAATTATTCAAGGAACTTGTTTTACTCGTATAATTAACGTCTCTAACCTCTATTAAACAATTTCTGCCTAATTTCCCTGTTCACTTTCATTGGTTAAAGTTTTGACTTTTCTTTTGGCAATTCTGAATTTATCACAATATTACTTTATATGTTAATTTTAGCTAATTACTATACCTAATATATCTTTCTTTATAATATTTTATACATTGATCTGTAACCAGAATATGTGATTTTCATTTGTATTGTATTATATAATTTTAATATGTTTTTTGTATTTTAACCTATTCTGTATTTAACCTGCCCTTTTCTCCTCTATTTCACACTATTTAATAGGAATTATAAAGTTATAGAGTTTTCATTATTTATAGGATTGCCAGTATTCTATTTCAATCAATCTTATCTTCTATATGATTTAATATATATTATATTCAGAATTGTTATTATCTATAATTTATTCAATTTCTTATAAGCTCAATATGTTTTTTGATAATTAAATTTTTGCTTTCTTTAACTTTCTCCTTATATTCATATCACTTATTATCTTTTCACTTTTAACTAGATCCTTTTGTTATTGTTTATTGGGCGTTCCTTGAATAATTATTATTATAATTCTACTTACTAAATCACTATGAATATAACTAATATTGATTATATAGGTTACGTTAAGTTTAGTTTAATAAAATTAATATAATATTTATTTGGTTTTGAATAATTAAGCTTGATTATTAATACATAACCCGCTTCATTGGCTGAATGGTCTAAGGCATCGTGTTAGACTGGCCTGTTGAAAGCAGAGAGGTCGAGGTTTGAATTCTGATCGGGTTGACTGTGGCTGGTTTTTCCTAAATAGTTTCCCACTTTACTTCCACGCAAATGCGGGTAGAATACCTCTAAAACACTTCCTTCCTCATCCTTACACAGTAGAGTAATTATCATATATGTGTATAAACTGAGCAGACAGTAAGACGCTGCGGCACGTTGATAAAAATATGAATACTTAGGTTTGAATACAATTTTTTTTTATTTGTACACAACAATTTTTTTTTACTTTTTAGCAAGTTTTTTTGGAAGGACGCTACACTTAAAAAAACAACTTATATTCCAACCGACCCGTACAGTTCCTAGAAATCCATTAGTGACGGTTGACAGTTTACATCGACGGCATAGTTTTGCATTGACAGCATTGCTGGCACATCTCTTGAAATTGATTTAGTTTATTTAGTTTTTGCTTCCTCATATAAATAAAGTGTTGAAATGGTGAGAATTGTCTTCCTGATTATGATGGAATCTTACGTTTTATATGCCCCCGGAACTCAAACAAAATTTGATCTTAAAGGCCTGTTTTTACCCGGTACTACAGCCTAAACGGTTTGGTGAATTTAGTTCATACCTGATATTTAAATTTTATATGGTCATACCTCTAAAGCAAATTTTTTTATAGCCCTCAAATCAAGAATAGCTTTATGGTGATTGATTTTTGAAAATTTGATAGGTGGACATAATGATTTTTTTCAAGATTTATATTTGAAGAATGTTTCATATAATAATAATTAAAACAATATTTTTTTCTGATTATACATTATTTAAGGATAGTTAACTGATTATCAAATTTAAAAAAAATGTTTCTTGCTACAAATACAATAGACCATGAGAAACTATTTACGATTGTGTAGAACCCTTTATTGATTCAATGATACGTTTTTTTAACACCATGACTTACTGCCCGTTTGGGTTCTACGCCAATGTACTTATCACTAAAATGTGTTAGGGACTGAGAATATTAAATTTATAGGAATTGTACCCGCATTTGAGTGGAAAGAAAGAATGGAAAACTATTTAGGAAAAACCACTTTCAGTACACCTGACCGGGATCTAGCTCTAATCTCCCGGTTATTAGTCTTTTGCGAGAGAGAGGTCTAGACGTTGTTGCCACTGAAGCGGATATTGTTTTGTTAATTTATTATTTGTACTTTGTAGTTAGTAGACCCTTCTGTGAGGTGAATTTAAATAAAACATTTTGTGATTAATTATACAGCATAGGCCTTTATTAAACTAGGACCTTATATATATATATATATATATATATATATATATATATTTACAATTTTATTTGCCATTACATGGTTAGATAAAACCTAAAAAAACAACAGATCTACAACATTATCTGCCATTTTTAATTGAACTTGAACTAATTTAGTTCATTTTATCATAGGAAAATTTTAACTTGAAAAAGTTTATATTTTGAAGATTGAATTTACCTAACTTACTCTTTCTAGGAATTTCCCTAACACTGATATGTGCACCAGTAGTCACGTGGTCTATATTATTAAATTGTCATTTCACAAAGTGGCCATTGACGTCGAAGTTGAGGTTTGAATCTCAGTGCTAGGGTAGTGAATGATCACTGTAAACTTCACAATATAACTCCAGTACTAACGCAAGTTCAATTTCTTTAGGCTAAACTTTTCAACGTTTATATTATGTCTACAAGTCTATTTACGTATAGGATCATTGGAAATAGTTTTATTCTCATTCCGGTTAACACCAAACTAGTGTGCGTTTAAAGATTTGGTTCATATTCAACCTAATCTCAACACTTGATTATATCAGCCACATAGGCAAGCCCCTTAAGATATTTTTATCGTCCCTGAAGATGAAAATAAATAATTCAGCTTAAGCAACCTTAGGACAGGCACAACATCCAGTCTCCTGCCGTTAATTTATCAATGTGCAAGAGTAAACCCATATTTTATCAACGATATATTTTTTGACCTTGCCGGGAATCAAACCCGGGACCCTTAGCTCAGTAGGCAGACAGGCTATCGACTGAGCTAGGGTGTTGGATTTTCATATTAATCTATCTATTTCAAATATAATGTGTATAGTGGCTTATTATTTGTGTAACATGTATAGTAATGTGGGTGCGCGCTCGCTTTGTCCAGTCACAGAACGCATAATCTGATTAACGTGAACAAAATAATTCATTCATGTTAGGACGTTACAGTCTGATAAACAGTTTCTGGGTTCAATACCCGAGGCAAGCATGGTTTGGGAAAGTGTGCCCAGAGTTGCAATTCCAAACAAACATAAAATATGTAGGACTTCCGACAAGTATTTAGCTCTTCTAATGCAATATCAACACTTTATCATACAATTTTATCTCTAATGATAAAGGGAACAATCATTTGTGTGGTTTTGTCACCCTTAGATTCAAAATTATTTTTTATTGCATGAGTATAAAACACTTTTAGAAAATTATTTTATAAAAGAGAATGTATTTATAGATCACGAAGAATAAATACATTATTAATAATAAAATAACATATTTAAAAAATGTCTATATGAAATTTTCTCGGAGAATTCTATAGTCACATTTCTATAGGAAGACCCTTATCTGACCTTTAGAAAAGTTTCTTGATCTAATTTTACTTATTTATACATTAAGTAACTTTATCCACAGCTGTCACTTTCGATATATATTATCAATGCTTATAAAATAACACTAACAATATAGTAACATGTTATTAATGTGGGCCACATAGCAAAGTGTCTGTATTTTACAAACGTTTATACCTACCAAAATTCTACTATAATTACAACTCTACTTGTGTGTGTGTGTGTGATATAGTCAATAATTTTTGATACATTTGTCTTATAGAAGCAGCTTAATACTTTATAATAACTAATTCTAAAATCTTAGTTATTATTTTATTATACATGCAGTATTGTGATAAGGTAGGAAAATAAATAATCTATATTTGAACTGAAATTTGCTCTTTAGGAGCTCTCGCTTATCAAAAATTGTCAGTCACAAACAAAATGTTCGAATGAAAGTTTTGTTTATTTAATATGTCTTGTTGGTTCTCGACATAATAACAATTTTATTTTGTCACTGCGTCTCATTCACTACACCTGCAGGTGATACGCATCCAAACAATACACTAATGTGTCAAGGATGAGAAATATTTATTTTAGAGGAAGTGTAAGAACATTTGATTTGAGAGAAGTGTGGGAAAATATTTATGGAGAATTATTCTCACTATACCCGACCGGTATTTGAACCTTAATATTTCAGCCATCGGCAGTCCAGTCTATTGCGAGAATGACGCCTTATACTATTCGGCCACTGAAACGAGTTGGTAATAATTCCTACCCGCTTCAGTGGCCACGTAGCCTAACGCGCTAATCTAGTGTTGGACTAGGCTGCCGAAGTCGGGGAGATTGGGGTTTTATCCCAGTTGGGTTCACTGAGTTTTTTCCTAAATGGTTTCTCACTCTCCCTCCATTCAAATCCGGGTGCATTTTATTTAACATAAGCCTTCGTAATCCCTATAACACTAGTGAAATTAGTACATAGGCGTATAACATAAACAAATATTAAGATGTGATGATAAAAACAATTTATTCCTCAATCTATGGAAGTAAAGTCCTATAGAGTAGCCAAGGGGCCTATCTATGGAAAGGCCTATACACAGCAGATGCCCAGAAATACCATGTTATTTGAGAATAAGTTTGTTATTTCAAAATATGGCTCACGCCAAAATGGATTTAGTAGGTATCAAAATGTCACTGTAAGATTTAAAAACTTAAATTTTCAGTTTTAGAATTTTGATTGAAAATCATTAATAGATTAAATTGGTTTATTTTTAAAAACGTCCTACCTTAATGTTTCAGTTTTGAGATCAATAATATTAGTTTTTAAGAGAATCACAACATAATATTCTAGTATATTTGAGGATTGTTTGAATTATTTTGTAGCTTCAGAACCAGCATTTTCATAGGATATACAACAAACAATAAGAGGATATTTCGCTTCACGTAAGTGGCACCCACAAGAAGAAACACATAATTTAATTGGAAATTGAGAGAGAGTTTTTAAAATATTTGCTCTATTTAATCTTCTGTGTTATTATTAGCACCGCGTATTACTACCCGTACGGGTTATACGCACTTACGCTAATGTGCAATAACAGGGTGATTGTGATATAAAATGGAGGACCTACAGTTTAACGTGGAATCCGAACCACGATGGAGGCCTGGCACTCCACACATTCACAAGTTGAATATTCTGTGTTTTAACTGTGCACAGATTAAGTGCCTTATAAAATTAACGGTTTCTAATTTTAAAGTAATGGTAATTAAATACTCACAGCGGCCTCATATTTGTGGAGAATGAGATGGCCTGTGTTGCGACAAGTTGTAAACTATTGAGACCAAAACGAATCAAAGATGTTGTTGACGAGACCGTCTCAATTCCAAGACTAGCGGGTTGACAAGGATTACCCTCAACAAATCTTTATGATCCATCAGTTACTCCTACTCCCTTTTCATCCTGTTCGTCGAGAAATCTTGCCAGACGCCACAAATTGGAGCTCCGCAATAAGCTGTACTCTAGCACGCCACAGGGCTATAGTAAAATTTACGTACGAAGGGTCTTATCTGACTCCTAAAAAAAAGCTACTAGATTCACTTTCACTTATACATACGTCAAGTCATATTATCTACAGTTGTCAGTTTTAATAGATATTGTCAATACCTATAAAATAACAATAATAGTATAATAAAACGTTATCAAAGCTGGAAGCATGAAAAAAAGTCTTTATTTTCTAAAAGTCTCTTCCTATTAATTTTTTAGCACCACATCTTACTACCCATTCGGGATACATTTAGTCCCACATTTTACTAACCATTCAGGTTATTTTTATCCCCATATATTACTATCCATTTGCTTTATACACTTATGTTCTAATTACACTAATGGACTAAGAATGAGGAAGGTTGAATTTAGAGCAAGTGTACTCACATTTTCACGGGGAGAGATAGTGGAAAACATTTAGGGAGAACTAACTTTAGTATACCAGACCGGGATAGAACCATGATCTCCCTATCATAGGCAGTCTATTCTATTGCGAAAGTATCGCCTTAGACCATACGGCCACTGAAGCGGGTCTTATGAAAATTTAAATATACCATCAGCTTGCCTTGCGTGTTTGTTGTTATTATCACCGACCCCCCTCTTACCCTCCAGGCTGTACGCATATTTAGGCCTACTAATTACGCTAATGTACTAGGCATGAAGAAGGTTGAATTTAGAGGAAATGTGCTCATTTGCATGGAGGGAGGGTGGAAAACAATTTATAAAAAGCTCCATCAATACACACGACTGTGATTCTAGCCCCAATCTCCCGTCATGGATAGTCCAGTCTATTACGAGAGTGATGCCTTAGACCATTCGATCACCGAAGCGCATCGCTCACTTTTTATTTTATTAATTCGTAGGTACAATACGAGGGTAATTTACGACTTGATCTAAGTGCTAGGAAATAGAGAGGTTGGTTAGAACAAATCCACTCACGTTAGCATGGATAAAGCCATTTGTATCCCCCCCCCCTTGTCCACACCCTATCCCACCTGTTTACCTGATCAAGTAAAATGCGAGTCAAACGCCTTAAACAGCTCGGTAATCACCTAAGATTTTGTACACTATTAGAAAAACTAGTGTACGTTCGAGGCAAATTTAAAAAATATTGAGTTGGGGTTTTTTCAGGCAGTTTACATTCGACTACAAGACCGTGCGCATGTCTTCCATTCTTTATAGTAGCACCAGAATTCTTAGCACAACGAGTGAATGGGGCACTTAGTGTGCACGGTTGGGGCGGGGGGGGGGAGTTATATAAAATAGAAAGGAATTTTGAGGCACTTGTCCCCTAAGCCAAAGAGGTACCATGTCTGAAATTCCGTTTGAAAATTATATTTCTAAAAATACTATTTGGATTAGTTTGTTTCCCAGAATTATTTTGAAATTTAGATACCTCTAGCAGCTATTTAGATAATTAATTTCCTGGTCATTAATTATTTTTTTTTAGTTACTCTAGAAGTTATTTAGAGTGGGGCTTTCCTTGCCAATCATTGAGATTTGGTTGCCTCTAGAAGGTGTTTGGCGTTTACATTCTATAGTATAATATTCAAGATTATCAGAGGGAAGGGAAATAAATCTAAATTATTCCAAGCAGAGGCCATCCTTCCCCTTAAGATCCCCATACTACCCCACTTCATTGTACCCTGGTCACTGAGCACAACAGAAATTATATTTTAGGGCAGCACATATCATTGATGTAACGATATTTGTTTATTATTCCCACGCTCTTAATATGTTTATATTATTAGAACAAAACATAAAATACCATTGTTGTAGGTAAAAAAATACAATTGATAATTTTTTTTCTACAGGAGCTTTTATTATACAAATGCTTATGAAATTAAGTATGTAATTCACGATTGCAGTTGAACTTTCCCATTAATAAGCAATTTAATATCATTGTAAAATATAGCTATTATAGCGACTTTTTTTTTACCATGATATAGTGCGTCATTTGATCTTTTAGAAGCTGTGAGGTCATCTTATGAACATTAATTAAAACACTAGTTGTACATAGGTTGGACAAATTACTGCTTATTAGCGGCATATTGTCTTTTTACAGGAATTCAACTTAATATAGGGTACCCAAAAACCGCACCGAAATGTCATGGATTGACATTAATAGCTTTTTTATATCTGTTTTTATCGGAGTATTTATCGCATACGTATTAATAAAACGTTACAATATAATTTTACAATTATTTCAAATAGTAAATAATAATAACCTTTTAGAAACAACATTTAAAAAATTATTTACTCTTTAATAAGTTTTACTCAGAAAAAAAACCCATATTATTTTTATAATCATATGAAACATTCTTAAGATATCAATTATGAACACGATTGTTTAAGATATTTTTAAAGGTTTTCAAATTTTTGAAAATAAGTCATTAGTAAACCACCCTTAAATTTATAGCTAAGGTTAAAATCATGATTTAAATTAAAGGTATGAACATTAAGGCCTAATATCTAAATATCAAGTTTAAACAAAATACATACAATATTTCCTTACCTAAAGTAAAAATAACATTTTTTTTTTTTTCAAAATCGGCTTTAAAGGTTTTGACAATAGTAGTAATATGGTTGTCGAACTCGGCGGTCTTGGGGTAAAGTGCTCGCCTCAGCCCCCAAAGTTTGTGGATTCAAATCCAACTGAGGTTGATGAATTTTTCTTGAGTGATATAAATATGTAGCACAACTTCCTTCGGAAGGGAAGTAAAACCATTGTGGTCATGTGATTGTGGCATGTAAAAGAACCTGGAAGGTATATGAAAATACCTTTCCCGGAAAAATTGGTAGGATATTTAGCACTCGCTCATAGAACTTATCGTGTACTTATATTATCAGTCGGTTCAGAAAGTGCACGTTAAATACCTCAAATAAATGAAAAAAAAAAACAGAAAATAATTTTGGTAGGAATAAACTCTTAGAAAACACAAACTTTTTAGATAGTCAACATTGATAATATCTTACATTATTATTAGTGGTCTGTTATTTCATAGACATTGATAATGTCTAAAGAAAGTGATAGCTGTAAATCACATGACTTGACGTATACATAGGATGAACATTGTTTTAGTAAATATTATAACTATCAAAAAAGATTATTTCTATCAAAATCAAATTGTTCTTTTCCTTCATTTATAGGTAGTTTAGTGCATAGTAATGAGGTATCAATAAAATTGTTCATAAAATAACAAAATTATATCTGTATTTATCTTCAACTCCAACACGGACACTGCTCAAGTACATATACGACTAAGTCAATTTTTATAATATTTGATATTTATAGAGCTCTGTCTCTCTCTAATTAATAGCCACTGGACAAATAGCTTAAAAGCTCAGATATATGTTCTTACCCAAAAAATCTCCAGGTGTGAACACACAAGCGAGCTATACTGACAGCCGCCGCCGCTACCAATGATAGTGCCAACATTTTTGGATAGAGGGTGTCATGTGTTCAGCACAAAAACCTCCGGCCATTATTTTCAGTTTTCTAGACCAAAGTTGCCAATTATTTATTTAAGTAGCTCTTTATTTTCCCTCATGAGGCTAAGATTTTACTCCGTTTTTAGTCTCACTGCTTCACAGAAAATTTCTGGAAGAACCAGGGATCAAACCCGGTACCTCTGGATCTATAGCCAGAAACTCTAACCACTAGACCACAAAAAATATTAATAACTACTAAAGTTAAACCAGTTTTTTTATTTCAAAATATGATGACCTAATTGCACATATACAATTTGTCAAGTTATTGTAACATTAATATTTATTTATAAAATATAATATAATATTATTTCTTTACATTTATTATTGCTATTATAGATTTCATTAAAATAATATTCAAGTGCATATTCATGTTGATTTAATATTTTGAAGTAAGATTAATGGGTTAGATAAAATGTTGTTGTGTTAATTTGTAATACTAAGTGCCACAAGCGACGACAATAATTTTAAATAACTTTCTTTCTTTAAAAACAAAACAAAAACAAATCCTTTTAATAATACAAACACAAACGTAATCAAGTTAAGAAACTTTCTACAAGGTCGAGATGGTTATTCAGCTGGTGCTAACAACGGTATAATCTGAATTACAAACCAAAAGTAAGTGACTCAGTAAAAAAATAAAAAAGCATGCAACGTCCAAGTTAAAAGTGTGGATAAATATAATCTTTTTTAAATTGCTAACAATATGGCGAGAAAACTGAGACTTGAAGCCTTGATCATCCAAGAGGATGTCTTTCTTTCAGCCTTCCACTTGATAGTACATTCATTGACATAGGCCTATATATATCGAGTCTCAATACTCAATGGCTGGAAGGTTTGACTAAGAGATTAGCGATCTCGACCCTGAGCCGAAAGATCGGGGTTCATTCCCCAGGCAGGTATACTTTTCCCCAATAGTATTTTACCAACATTAAACAAAAACACTGGTCCAGTTACTTAAAACCGTAACTGGTAGAAGATGCGGTATATTAGCTCAACATTGACTAAACTGCCGGTGACGGGGAGGTCAGATGCAGTTGGGAGAAATTTTACACATGCGATTTTTCTCTCCATTCCCTCTCAACACTAATAAAAGTGCCACAGTCCTTATCCTTAAATTTAGATTAATACTTCAGCAACTTTAGTGTTAAACGTACTAATATTTAAATTAGATCGCCTCGGTGGCCACATTGTCCAAAGTGTCAATCTCGCGATATACTGGATTGCCAATGATGGGGATATCGGGGTTCGATTACCAGTCGAGTATACTGAGCCTGTTTTTTCCCCCTAAATGGTTTTCCACTTTACTGTGCCATAGTGTAATCATGCCAGGTAAGCTTCTATATTCCAGGATAAATGAAGTATACATTCGTAGCTAGACCCTAAATTTATATATGAAGCCCACTTTTCACCACCTGTATTTGTCTAATATTAATCAAAATTGGCGTTTTAGAAATATGTGTTATTTAATTTATTATTTATAAAGTTCATCTAAAAATTATCAAAGGCATTCAATAATACTTCTTTATATATTACTATTACGTTGTGTTGGGCATGTTGAGAGAATGAGTGTTGATTATATGAAGGTAGAGTGTATAAATCAAAAGGAAGGGGTATGATATGTAAGACGTGGATAAATGATGTGGATGATTGTGTGAAAAGGTATTAAGAGTTTTAAGAATAAAATATCATGTATGACTCTGTGTATGGATGTTGTTGAAGCGAAGGGAGTATGAAGGGATAGGGAAGTGTGGAGAAAGTTAGCGAGGATGGATTACGTACCGTGTAAATGTTTTTTGAGCTATATTCACAGTTTATTGCCTACCAAGTAAGGGGCTGGTACGATTATGTATGTACTTATGTATGTATGTGTGTATGTATGTATTTATGTATGCGTGTATGTATGTATGTATGTATGTATGTATGTATGTATGTATGTATGCATGTTCTTATGTATGTATGTATGTATGCATGTATGCATGTTCTTATGTATGTATATATGTATGTATGTATGTATATATGTATGTATGTATGCGTGTATGTATGCGTGTATGTATGTATGTATGTATGTATGCGTGTATGTATGTATGTATGCGTGTATGTATATATGTATGCGTGTATGTATGTTTGTATGTATGTATGTATGTATGTATGCATGTTTGTATGTTTTATGTATGTATGTATGTATGTATATATGTATGTGTATATGTATGTATGTATATATGGATGTATGTATGCATGTATGTATGTATATATGGATGTATGTATGCATGTATGTATGTCTGTATTTATGTATGTATGTATGTATGTATGCATGTCTGTATTTATGTATGTATGCGTGTATGTATGTATGTATGTATGTATGTATGTATGTATGTATGTTTATATGGATGTATGTATGCATGTATGTATGTCTGTATTTATGTATGTATGCATGTCTGTATTTATGTATGTATGTATGTCTGTATTTATGTATGTATGTATGCATTTCTGTATGTATGTATGTATGCGTGTATGTATGTATATATGGATGTATGTATGCATGTATGTATGTCTGTATTTATGTATGTATGTCTGTATTTATGTATGTATGTCTGTATTTATGTATGTATGTATGCATGTCTGTATGCATGTATGTATGTATATATGGATGTATGTATGCATGTATGTATGTCTGTATTTATGTATGTATGTATGCATGTCTGTATTTATGTATGTATGCGTGTATGTATGTATGTATGTATGTATGCCTGTATGTATGTATGCGTGTATGTATGTATGTATGAATTATATATATATATGTATGTATGTATGTGTGTATGAATGATGTATATATGTATGTATATATGTATGCATGTTTGTATGTATGTTTGTATGCATGTATGCATGTAATTTATCTTTATATTTTTTATTTAAAAGATTAAGAATGTAAATACAATCATTGTGGCAACATGCGTTGAAAATTTTCAAATAATAATCTTCCTATGGAAATCAGACCGTAGATACCAACTAGCTTTACTCAAACATAGCGAATGCTTGCAAAATACCATCAATATAAATAGTAATAATACAGGCCTATAGTTTATTAATTTAAATAAAGGGATTTTTTTGGGGGTGTCACAGATGTCAACGTACTGGCTAGCACTCCATCAAACTAATTGTCAACAGACTGACCGCAAATAATTCTTTGTACCATTGATTGACACCTCGCAGTTTGTCTTTTGTTCCTGCGTTGATCTTTGCAATCAATTAGCTACCACACGCTTGCTAATTTGTTCTGCTTGTTCGTCAGCGACCCCATGTCCGCCCCACCAAGACAGCATCACCAATACGTCAGTGTGTTGACTCATGTAATTAGTCCAAGAATACAGATAGATATTGTAATTGGTGTTTGTTAGTGTCTTCGGACTTGTGTTTTAAATGTCCTTGATGTATTGAAAAAAAACCAACAGTTTGAACATATGAACTGCGGCTCTGAATAACTAATGTTCTTGTGTTTTTCTTCAAAAGATTGAATGGTCAACATTTTCATTGAAACAACATACACAATGAGGCTATTTAAAATGTAAAGAGAGTCTCGTGTTTAAGAAAACATTTCAATACATAGTGCAAAAATTATCAATACACATAAGTCTCAAAACATAATTAAAAAAATTGTGTACCTCAGTTCCGGGTGGTCTATCTGAATATTTTACGCTAATGGATTAAGAATAAGGAAGGTATAATTGAGATAAAATATACAAGAATTGGTGTGGAGAGTGTGTGTGTTTGTGTGAACAATTAGTTAAAACCGACCCGCCTCGGTGGTGTAGTTGGCTAACGCGCTAGTCGTGTTGAGCTCGACTGCTGAGGACGGGGAGATCGAGGTTCGAATACTCAGTCAGGTGAACTGAGGTTTTTTTCCTAAATGGTATTCCACTCTCCCTCCACGCAAATGAGGGTTCACTTCCTCTAATTCGACTTTCCCAATTCCTAATCCATTAGCGTAATTAGTACTTAAAAGCGTATAAACCGAACGGGTAGTAATTCGTGGTGCTAATATTATTATTATTATTAGTTAAAATCGCCCCTCTCCCTCCCTCCCCCCGTAGTACACCTGGTCAAGGTTTGAGCTCCAACCTTGCCATCAACAGATTAGATGAAACCAACAACATATTTCGCTTGCCCACCTGGGTAGGTATATCTTTATTACTAATTAAATAATTTGCTTATTTTATTTCAATTTGAATTTTATTCATCATCAATTTGGAGGATATTTGAACTAATTATTTACCACTTTTATACAAACGTAAACAAATATTTCAAATAACGACTTTGATTGGAATATATTTGTCTTCTTTTAGTAACGATTCAGATATTCCAATTTATCTTTCTAATAAACAAAGATTACACCAGGGTTGTTGCGAAATCAGCGAAGATAAATAATGTACCGGATTCTAAACAATACCCGGTACTGAGAACATGGAAGGGGGTTGGAGGGAGGGCTAACCATTCCCCAACTGGGTCCTTGGAACTAAATTGGTTCACATAATAGACATGCGTGTTGATAGAAGCAGTACATGTGTTTATCATATAGGAATATCACAAGATAAAAGATGTTAACTCCTCTGATTAAGATAGGAAGAAACTATATTTGAAAGATACAAAATCTTTGAAAAATATTTTCATATATTCATGCGTCAGATCATGTGATCATACTGCTCCGGATGGATGAGGAGATACATAAAACCAACATCCAGGTTTATTTCGATTTAAAAAAAAATGTTCTCAATGAAGACCTAAACAAATTATAAAATAAAATAAAATATAATTTAAATAATTTGTACAATCCACTGCACAGACTTTTTCTCACTTTTATCTTAAAATAAACAATTACTAAAAAATTTCGTAAGATTTGTGAAATTAAATAACAGATTTATTAATTTTGTAGAAATATTAGACGAAAGATCATAAATGAACTAATACATTATGTTACTTACTTTATGGCATTAGGAACTAGGAAAACTGATACAGAAAAATTTATAAAAGAGATACACCTTTGTCTACCAAAGAGAGTCAAATTCATTTCCAAATACCCGAATAAAAAGTATATATACATTATACATGGATGACTCACTCACTGACATTAATGTTTACCCATTTCCAGATGAGCTAGAAACTTGAAATTTGGCAAAATTATAGCTTTTCGCCTGTAACCGACGGGAAAATTCCAAAAAGTTAAATTTTTAATTTTTAACCCCCGAAGAAAAAAATTCAAAATATCGGAACAACTTTAAAGTCGGTGTGGACCTTTCTTTGGAAGTATCTTGTGGCTAAACGGTAATACCTATAAAAAAACGGCTTTTGAATTACATTAGTTTGAATCCATTTGCAAAGAAAATACACTGGGGGATTGGGGGCTGAGCCCCCAACGACCAAAGCGAGTATATATATATATATATATATTTATTTGTAGCTCAGAAACTATTTATTTTATAAATACATATTTCAAATAAAGGATTCCTATCTGTAATAGTATTACAACTTTACAATGATATATGTTATTGTTACTGTTTATCATTGCCACAAAGTTGTTGAATTATTTGAAGGTATCGATTAATAACTGTTTGGCAAGTTTTAGATATGTCCCATAGAATTTTATGGAGCACTGCACCTCCATCCAGTACGCACAGTGAGTCAGAATGAGGTTGCCCAGGCAAGATTTTTACAAGTACAGCAGCCCATCTCGCTTTGTCAGGTTTCCTCACGAATGTTTAAAGCGGGCCGTTGGTTCAGCTGTGAGCTCCTACCTAAAATACTCTTGGAGGTTACCATTCCATTCAACTTTACTCCAAGCGCCAGAATAGTACAGTATGATCTATATTAACGGTGTTTCCATCAGTTTTGACTATATTTTTTGGACATATTATGGTTTAAATTTGATCTTATTTTTTTTATTGAAACATTAAATAGGTTGCTACTGTCCATATTTCAGCGAATTTTGGAATCCAGTTTTTCATCTTTGTTACAGTTTATCTCCTCTACAAATGCAACATTATTTAAAGTGCAGTAGTAGTACGAGAACAATACATCTAAGTAAATAAAGCTACAAGACCAATATTGTGTATAATGTATTATACTTTAATTTTAGTGACTTGAATAAGTTTTTTGTAGGATACATCTTTTTTTTAAAATAAACAGTAAAAACAGAGAATGTCAGCCATTTTTCCATCATGGTGGCTGTAATTTGGATTGAACATGCTTTTATACAATTTTTATTCCGGTTCACCATGGAAACCAACTGGCCTAATAACATACTAACTGAAATCATTTCGTTCATTAGTAATGTATATATATATATATTCATCCATATGAGCTTAAAGAACTATCTTTTTTTATGCTTATGAGTTCAATAAGAACATTTTTACTCTCGAGATAACGTAACTAACATATTGAATTATCAATACTTTTAAGAGATACATAACTTATCTCGAGAGTAAAAAGTTCTTATTGAAGCCACCAGCATAGATAAAGCTATCATATATATATGTACAGTACACGTGCTGTACATACGCTCCTTACTACATATTCTAAAATATTTCTTAAAAGTATTGAGGGATTCTAGATGTCAATTACGTTACATATCTTATCTCAAGAGTAAAAATGTTGCTACTGAACCCCCAAGCATAAAACTATCGTTCTTTAAGTTCATGGGGGGTAAAAATAATAAACACTTACTATCTAGGTACTTACAGTTTATTAATTATGTTTTATTATATTTATTTCACCAGTCCAACAATTGTATTATTACTTTGCTGTCAAATCTCTTAGATAATAATTATTCTCTAAATGATACACTAATTATCACTGACAAAGATTAATAATTTTATGAAATGATATAACATTAAAAAAACTTTCATAAAAATCATTGGTTTAATGTTTTATTAATTATATTTATTGCAAAAATTAGAATAAATTATTAGCTGCTTTCTTTAAGGAAAAATATAAGTAAATTTGAGGTAGAATAAGTATGTTTGTAGTTTTTATAATAACAAACTTTTTTCACCTAAATATATAGATTCAGTAGTCACGTTCAGTTTTGCTACGCATAGTAAGCACAACATTTCTGTAACATTTTTCATGAGCATAGCGGATGTATAATAGGACTTTAATTTAAGAGAAAAAGTTTTGCTCAAATCTTGTGATTCCTATGGCAAATATATGTATAAGAATGATTGAAATTACTAGAAGTAAAAAATTAAAACTAACATGGCTACTGAATAATTACTTTACTCATTTTGACCAAAAATGTTTCTATTAAAAAAACCGCCAAAATAATTCTGTTATATCACGTTCCCTTTCTTCTACCCCCCCCCTTAAAATCACATTGATAAGGTTTTACAATCATTAAAAATGTAAGTTAAAAATATATAATTATTTAAAACTCAATACAGATTTTCTTAAGCTAAAATATACGTAGACAATTATTCTAATAGTATATTCAAATTTTATAAATGTTTTATTTAGTTATTTATTTAACACGGCGTCTTATTACCCGTTCGGGTTCTAACACCTTTAATCAATGTTTAAAAATAATTTTGTGTTTTCTAAATGTCTATTCCTACGAAAATATATAATTTATATTTTAATTTATTGTATATAATTGTAATTATATCAATAGCAGCTTAAAGACGACTCTACGAGTCGCCGGTGGTTGTGGTAACATGTGGTTCTACAGTAGCCAATGATTTCCACACGTCCATAAATGACTCTGCCTTGAAATTAATAGGAGTGAAGAATTACTCTGAGTACGGGAGGAACCCTGGATGGTTCAGTGGCAGAGCATTGGCGTGGAGCCAATGGTTCTGGGTTCTATTCCTGCGTCTAGGTGCAATTTTCAAATTTACGAAACTCAATTATGTTAAAAAATCAATCAAATTGGATTGCTTCAAGAGGGATTTAATGTTTAATGGAAGCTTCACACCATCTCTAGCCGGGGTGCTTAGCAATGAGATACCGAACTTAATTTATTTTTTATCATTTATTTGAGGTATTTAACGTGCAATTTTTGAACCGAATATAATATATATAAGCACAGTAGAATTTCTATGTACGAGAGCAAAAGGTCCTACTAATGTTGTCGAGAAAGGTATTTTCACATAATTTTCAAGGTTCTTTTACATGCCACAATCGACATGGGACCGACGGCCTCACATGCCCTCAGGAGGAAGTTGCGCTGCTCATTTTTAGCACTAAAAAAAATCCGTTGACTCCGGCTGGATTTGAACACATGAACATCGGGTTCTGAGGCAATTACTTTACCCACAAGACCACCGAGGTCTAGCACAGAATTTAAGACCTCCAAATGTGCCCCACACTTTTACTACCACCTAAAAATACTAGTATCGACGTGATACACTGTGTAATTTATGGTGACGAGACGATAGAATTGAATGTTAACTTTGCTAGTTTTAACGATGAAACGAAGTATAGCCATCTCCCCTCATGACTCCCACATTACTTATTAGTTTTCCTTCAATTAATCCGGCACATCAAAGTTTGTTCAGGTGTTTCGTACATGAGGACTCAACAAGTCTATTCGGTACAGGTGCATCAAATGACAACTAACACTTGTTCTAACAAAATATGGAATATGACGGTGGTTTTACTAAATTATCATCTTGAGTAGAGGTATAAATACCAGCCTGTTAACTACGTCTGGTACGAGTCTCCTACAGAATTCTCCCCAATCATCAACATGAATTCCAAGACTATCTTTGGTTTGGCTGTGGTGCTCTGCTCGCTTCAGGTAAACAACTCTACGGATATAATTTACAGAATTAAATTTTGCTTCTTTAGAGCACCTTAGAAATATAATTCTGATTAGTTATAAAATATACCTAAACGTTCAATATAATAATACTAATAATAATAATAATAATAATAAAAATAATAGTAGTAATAATAATAATAATAATAATAATAATAATAATAATAATAATAATAATAATAATAATAATAATAATAGTAATAATAATAATGGCCTTTATTCATCTGCCGAAATTAAGGCGTTAGCCTTCTCTACCACTTAAACAAAGTCAGATACAACATATAATATTACATTTATTGAAAAATGAACATATTTTAATAGAGGAAAATTCAAATACGTAGAAAACCATTCGCACACTTCACATATTCACATAATTCATAATTTTAGAAAAAGAAGGACCAAAAAATATATAAATATATTGTAAGTACTTGTCCTATGGTATGCTATGGATAATTAAAAATATAGCAAAATGAGAAATAAAGTTGATAGATAAAATTAGTAGAAAGAGGGAGAAAAATGATGAGACACAAAACTACTTATTAAAATTCCCTTTTCATAGCTAATTCTGAACGGAAATAATGACTTGTAGCATTATTTTTACTTCCTCCCCTAAAGAGAAATAATTTTAATTGTTAAAATGTTTTATCACGAGATTATTATGAATCTTAATGTTTATGCGCCCTCAAACATAAACGAGGATTTAACAATTCTAACTATCATTTTAGAAAACATTCTAAATTCTAAATTTCTAACTATACCTATGTCTGTCTATCTGTCTGCCTGTCCCTGGCTACATAAATGAAACGACTTGATGATTTTTGTTCAAACTTGGTATTTAGATGTTATATAGACTTGATTTTGACCTTAGCCCTAATTTAAGTGTAGTAGATTGATGAGGGATTTTTCCTAAACTTCAAATATTTTGAAAATGTTTATAGTTATTTGGTTTGAAATGAATATTTAGGAAGTGTTTGACCTTCTGTATACTTTTTTTATAGGTGAAAATTAATTAAAGGGTAGTTTACTGATGAGTGATTTAAGATAATTCAAAATATTTCGAATATCGCTTTAATGATTTTGTTTAAAATATATATCTGGAGAATGTTAAACATTACAAAATAAATAGCTTGCTTGTTTTTTGGGAACTAACTCGTTTAATGATAATTCATTGACGACCTAGCTTCCAAAAATCTATAATATTTTATAATAGGCTTTAACTATTTGTTTCAAAATGGGTATATGGTAAGGTTTTAACAGTAAAGATAATTTTTAATAATTGTTTTTCTTAAAAAAATATTTCATTGTAGCTTACTGATGACCAATTTGAAAAAAAAATTATTACAAAAAATATCTCTGACAATTTGTTTCAAAATTTGCATCTGAGGTCTATATACTGTATTTTTATTTGTCTATAACAAATTGCTTTAACACCGACAAATTTTGAGAAAATATTTAATATTTCAAAAATGGTTTTGAATATTTAGTTTAAATTATAAAGCTGGGAATTGTTTTTCTTTTTAATTAAGAATGTGTCTTAATTTTTTTCAAATTATATATAGTTTGAGGATAGTTTACAACTTGTTAACTTTTGAAATATTGAATTTTTCAAAAATATATGAACAATTTTGTTTAAAGTTTATTATTATTATTATTATTATTATTATTATTATTATTATTATTAGCACCGCGTCTTACTACCCATTAGTGATTAGGGTAATACTCCTATGTAATAACTACGACAATGAATTAGGGATAAGTAAGGTTGGATTTGGAGGAAGCGTACATGCATTTGTGTAGAGGGAGAGTGGAAAACCCTTTAAGGAAACCATCCTAAGTGTACCGGACTGGGATTGAACCCCCGATATACCCGTCATTAGGAGTCTATTCTATTGCGGGAGTGACTATAAAGTCAAATACCCCGTGTGCGGGAACTTGACACACATATATCAAAAAAGGGTAAAATATTCACGAAATTGATAGAGATCAACAAAATAATTAAAATCAAAGTCTGATCTTCATGAATATTAATTAAAGGTTGAAACCTCATTTTGTAGTAGGACAAAAAAATCTGTCAGCTGTATAATGCACAGTAAATCGTTTTTTATGTTAAATTAAGTGTGGCATTATATACATTAGATTATTTAATGTATTTTCTACTATTTAACATTTGTTATTATAAACTAGGCCTACTTTTAAAAAGTTTTGCTTTTAAGACCAGACAATTTACATTTTTTATTAATCGCATCTCATTATCCGTTAGGGTTATATGCTTACGTACTAAACTAAGATAATGTGTTTGGGATGAGAAAGGTTGAATTTAGAGGAACTGTACCAGAATTTGCGTGGAAGGAGAATGTGAAACCCCAAAGAAAAATTCCTCATTCCACCCGAACGAAATTTGAGCATTGATCTCCCCCTATCCGAAAGTCCAACACAACATGGGAATGAAGAGTTATGCCGTGTGACTAACAATGCGGACAACAAAAATTGCTATTTACGATTAAAACAACAAGCTTTTTTTGTTAGGTATTAAGTTTGTAGTGGATAAAGAAATTAATCACACATCTAAAATTTATTATTATCACCGCGTCTTACTACCTGTTCGGGTTATACGCACTTACGCTAATGTGTAATGGTAGGGTTATTGTGAAATGAAATGGAGGACCTACAGTTTAACGTGGAATCCAAACCACGGTGGAGGCCTGGCATTCCCCCCACATCTAAAAAGGATTTACATTTAATAAAATGATAATTTTAATGATGAACGTGGTATAATAATGTTAAGGGACCTATAATTCATAATACATTGAGTGTTTTTTTTATATATGTAATTCAAATAGATTAAATACATGTGTGTACAACATTTATAAATGTTAACATAAGGAAATGTGATTTAACAACATTATAAAATATTTAAGAAAATATTATTTAAGACACAATAAATTACGTACGGGTGTTTTGAACTTTTAAAAACACAAGACTATTATTATTAGCACCGCGTCTTACTACCCGTTCGGGTTATACGCAAACACAAAACTAAGAAAACATTTAGCACGCTAGAATTATAACATCTAAAGAGAGTATAAATTCATTAAAATTGATTAAGTATTAAGTTATATATTATAGTCAATAAAATTGATATTAACATATATGATGAACCATATAATTATATCTAATGGATTTAAATCGAATGGTACTAGATATGTAATGTTAAAGAGAAGGCAATAAAATGATGTCAAAAATTTAAGATAATTATACGCCTCATTTGAATTACGATCCCTTGGGCCTTGAATATGGCAGCGAAGTTGCCTGTTAATGTCAACTAATTTAGACGCACGTAAGGACTTCATGAAACAGAACACACTGAGTTACAATATATGGTTAAAACACAATCCGATACCAATAAGGTGATTTTAAACGAAAAGCGTAGGTATAATTTAGAAACATATTTGTAAAGTACACCTAAAAATAAGCTCAAATACTATAGACTTTTCTAGATTTTTTTAGTTTATATACACCGTTTTTCTCGCTGGTAAATTCAATTCTTTTGTCAAATCATGGCATAAAACACAAATCTTTTTCCATATCAAGCGAAGTACCTTACAAATAATTGTATTTATATTATATTTCTACTATTTTCGCTTACAATAACTTTATTGGGAATGCATTGTGTTTTAACCACATCTTGTAACTCAGTGTGTTCTGTTTCATGAAGTCCTTACGTGCGTCTAAATTAGTTGACATTAACAGGTAACTTCGCTGCCATATTCAAGGCACAAGGGATCGTAATTCAGATTAGGCGTATAATTAATTCTCTTAAATTGTCAACATAACTTTATTGCCTTCTCTTTAACGTTACATGTCTAGCACAGTTTAATTAACGTGTTACATATTTTCTTGATTTTGTAAGTTAATAGCACTGTTCGTCATTTCTTGTGTCATACATAATATTTTCTTTAATATTTTATAATTTTGAAAAAGGACATTTAAATATGTTAACATTTTAAAGTTTGTACACAAATTTAATTAGTCTATTTAAATTATATACAAAAATTCGCTTGGTTTAGTTTGAATGACAAATTTCTTAACACTAAATTATTCACATTCTAGTAACCAGTATAAGTAATTTATTAATAAAATAGGTGACCTGGTGGTCAGGGGTAAGGTGTCGGACTTCTGTGCTGGGCTCCGGGGTTCAATACTCGGTCCCGGCACAGATTTATCTGATTGCCAAACCATTCCTTCACCTCTGACAAGACGTGTATTAGTCACAACTTGTAAATGTGTGGAATGCCAGGCCTCCACCGTGGTTCGTATCCCACGTTAAGCTGTAGGTCCTACATTTCATCTCACAATCACCCTACCATTACATATTAGCGTAAGTGCGTATAATCCGAACGGGTGGTAAGACGCAGTGCTAATAATAATATTAATAATATAAATTGCTACAATCTACTAATTCCAATTTTTATCTAAGATATAATGTACGTATAGATTGTATTAATAAAATATTCGTGTTATTTGATAATAATATATGTTCCAGGGAATCTATGGTGACAATGTCACTATTAGTTCTAACTATACCACCTCATCACTGGCGCTAACAGGGCTAGAGGCTTATATTGAGGCCGCTCAAGCAGCTGCAGGGGAAGCGATGGCCAACTTCACTGAGAATATGAACAACGCCAACGCAAATGCCAGCGCTATCCTGAGCTCTGGTTTTACGTCAGCTCTACAATACGCCGAAGCAGCCGTGGCACAAGGAAAAAGTGCAGCCGCCACGATAGAAGCGGCCATTGCCAATTTGACCCAGGAAATCAACAACACCGTGACCAACAGCTCGACATACAAAGCCCTAGAAGAACAGAAGGCTATTTTGGATGGTATAGCCGCAAATATCACGACAGGTTGGGCAACCGCCATTCAACTTGCAAACAGCACGGCAGCTTATGCCAGTAAACAGGGCGTGGCTGCTGTGGCCAATCTCTTCACGGTAGGAAGCAATCTGAGCCAAATCATCAGGAACGGCACAGAAGCCGCGATCGCAGAGGGTGAGACAGCATTCAGGTCTGCTATCAACAGTACCACCACGATAATTGGCGATAGCGCCAACGACACCGTGTCCAGATTCGTGTCTGCGCTCAGTACCGCGGTGAATTCCGGCAATGAGACAGCATCATCCATCGCTTCAATTTTCCAGTCAGGCGTCAGCGCCATCCAGGCCAGGTACAACAACTATGCTAGCACCCTCCTCGCGAGTATGGCCAGCCAACTGGCCTCTGCACAGAACGTGACCAGCACGGAATTCGCAAAGTTGGTGACAGCGTTCACCAAGCTACAGTCAGTTGGATTGGACATAGGCAGCGCCATAGTTTCGACCATCCAAAATGATACCACTGCTGTGATCAGCGAAGGTGAAAGCATCGCATCACAAGTAGCTTCCAACATAGAATCTAGTATTTCCAAGACATTTAATTTTGGAAAAGATATAGCTAAGGTTTTTGGTTAGAGTAATCCAGACGCACGACTTGGAGATTGTATTTTAATCATGTACTAAAATTAAATTGATTTGAATGATATACTGTGTGTTTATTATTTAAATTATAAGATACACACCTGGATCATAAAAGAGTTCAATAAATATAAACCGTACAAAAATAATTATAACAGCTGTAAATAATCTTTAAATATCAAATTTCTACTCATTATCTATACTAGGGTAATCATTTATTTCTTATTATTTGGTGCATTATGGGGTATTTTGCCACTTTTGGGGTTTCTACATTATGGGGCTATTATTTTCTAACAAATACAAGAAGATTGGTTTTAGACTAAACTATTATATTAGTCTTTATATAAATTAAATATAGTTGGAGAATGATGCAAACATGTCAATCGAACCCGGGACCATTGATTTAGCGTCACGGGATTGATTCTCATGTGCTAGTGTATTTATAAGCTACAATTAATGCAATTGAAATAAATCACCAGATACGGCTGTATCCATGACCAAAGTTAATTTTCACCTAAATACGTCCTAATAATGTTCATTTTAATTAGACAATTAAATCATCAATCATTAGCATATTGTCACCAAAGCGTGGAACATAAATAATATCATAATTAGCTATCTACTAGCACTAATATATGAAAAGAGTCTATGCTAAATCTACAATTGTTTTCTCATAGCAGAACACAATATCAACATATTGAGAGTGGTGATATAGCACAGGCAGTTTATCCTGAGTTCACACTGGTTTTCTCAAAGCAGAACACAATATCAACATATTGAGAGTGATGATATAGCGCAGGCAGTTTATCCTGAGTTCACACTGGTTTTCTCATAGCAGAACACAATATCAACATATTGAGAGTGATGATATAGCGCAGGCAGTTTATCCTGAGTTCACACTGGTTTTCTCATAGCAGAACACAATATCAACATATTGAGAGTGATGATATAGCGCAGGCAGTTTATCCTGAGTTCACACTGGTTTTCTCATAGAGAGAACACAATATCAACATATTGAGAGTGATGATATAGCACAGACAGTTTATCCTGAATTCACACTGGTTTTCTCATAGCAATCCCAAATATGAGGAAACTCGTCAGTATCTTTTAATACAATACCTTTTTTGGCCTAATTTATCGGTGAGAAGGACGATATGTTTGCGAATAATAGCCAGGGCACTTTGAAGTCAATATAGACCTAAGATTTGGTCACGAGGACTAAACGTCAATCTCATTTGGTCCGGTATGCTGGTGAGGTGGAAGCCCGGGTTAGGATACCGGCCGGGTGTGTGTAAGTGATTATTTCCCAAACGGTTTCCCTATCGTTCTCTACACAAATGCGGGAACATTTCCTATAAACTAAACTTTATTATCATCCACCCCATTAGTGTTGCTAAATGAAGATATCTTGGACAGGTAGGGAGACGTGGTACAAACAATAAATAATATGGTGCACCGCACAGACTTTCTCTATCTTTTATCTTAAATACAGAGGCATTTACTCAAAATTCCTATAATATTTTTTAAACAAAATAATATATTTATAGAGGTCGGGGCATAAAGTGTTGACACATTTAATAATATTTTAACTACTAAATGTTTCAAATTAAACTTAAAATAACAACCAAATATTGAGAGTTTTTTCCATACTCTTGAATTATACTTAAAAAAAATCAATGTCCTTAAGATGGTCATAATAACATACAACGCATTTAAGAAATCCCTTACAATATAATAACTGTACAAGTGGCAGCAATAAGCCAAATACCATGTCAAAGGTGACTGCGTTATTTGATAGCTCGTGATCTTAATAAAATCACACATTTGTAGCCGACGATTTTCACACGTCCATCACAGACTCCGCCTTAAAAAATCTATGAGTGAAGAATGACCCTAAGAACGGGACGATTCCTGAATAGCTCACTGGCTAGAGCATCGGCGTAGTAAGCCAAATGGTCCCGGGTTCGATTCCCATGTCCAGGTGTCATTTTTCAATTTTCAGAATGCAACACATTGTTTAATTGTTTCAACTTCCACCACAATTACTTTTTTAAGCTCCTAAGTTGTGCTTAGGTGAGTCGTATAAACATGATTCTTTAACATAATAAATAGGTACCCCAAGAAAAAGTCTAGAGCTGATAAGTCTGGTGATAGGTGTGGTCAGACGATATCTCCAAATCGTGAAATGAGGTGCCCAGAAAACACTTTGTGAAGCACCTCCAATGATGTTCAACCTTTCTGACCTTTTAACTTAAACGTAAGGGCATATATACCAACACCATGTAGTTCCTGTACGATGGGGCAACGGTCAACACAGCCCAAACATCAATGGAGGTGTTTCGCAAAATGTTTTTTGGACACCTCATTTCAAGAACAGGAGACATCGCCTGGCCACACCTATCACCAGACTTACAGCTCCAGACTTTGTCTGGTAGGGAATGCTAAGTAGTCATATTTACGTGACTCATCCAAGAATAATTTAGGAGCTTAAAGAATTGTGGTGGAAGTTGAAAAAATTCAATAAAAGGCATTGCAAAAAGTCATTTCTTGTTTTGAGGAATGGATACGGCAATTTATTGAATATAATGGTGGCCATTTTAAGAACATTGTTGTTTAAAAATGAATGATTCAAGGGGATGTAGAGAAATTGTCAATATGTTGCTGTTATTTTAAGTTTGGTTTGAAGCATTTATTAGCTAATATAGTACAGATATGGTGTTATTAAAAAGGTCAATACTTTCTGCCCCATCCTGTATATTATTGCCGAAAAACACTATCAAAGAGCAAAAATAAAATACTATATACTGGAATAAAAACATTGAGAAAAGAGGAATAGCCCGGTTAGTTTTATAAAAATATATTACAAATTAAAATAAGTTTATTTTTAATAATACTACAACTTTAAAATGATAAGTAATTTCGTATTCAAAATAGTTGCGGATATATGACCAAAATTGGAACTCCCCGCTTCTATAAAGTATCCTTAAAGTAATTTTCAGGGGAAAATGAGTATCACCATTTTGTTTGTAATGCTAAACAAAGCCTAGATATCAAAATTAATCAAAATCGTTAGAGCGGATTTTGAAAAAAAGATATGTACACACAGATGGAAACGAGAAAATAACTTCTTCGGTCTCAGGAGCTCCTGAAACGTCGACATTTTACCAAAATCTTGAGCTAAACTTTTTTTTATTATCACAACATATTTCCCTTCGAAGGGTCTTGAGAAAGTACGAGTATAAATATGTATCACTAAAGTTTTAATAATGTATGGACAAATTTAGAAGTTTTTACAAAAACTCAAAATTATATTTTGTTTATTCAAATGAAAATATTAATATAAACTTGAGAGTTAACCGCAACGGAACCACACCACAGCGATTTCAATATAATCCGTCATAATTATGTGCTGGTTCTTTAACGGAGATTTTTTGTCAATCCTTGTAAATTAAACTAGAGGCATCTAAATAATTTCCTTTATACTAAACAATACAATCTCTAATGTAGGCCGATATTTAAAATGAGTTAAATCACAAATACAATCAATTTGGTTCAATTAATGTGTTTCAATACTACATGTAACAAAACCCAGTACATTACCCAAATAATAGTATTCTACAAATACAATTAGACAACTTATTATTTTGTAGATAATATCCACTTTGGTGTTTACTTTGGGCATGTCAGTTCTGAAGATTCAAAACCCCTAAAATAGCCCTCAATTATTAAAAAAAAGTTGCTAAACTTTTTAAAACAACTTTATTAGTTTTATTGAGGAAAGGCCGGATGTTTATTTAATTTGATCTCCGAGCGGAGACATTTCGCATGAAATATCATTGTAAATGAGTTACTTTCACCTTTTCATGAACATTAAAAAAAAATTATGTCTTAAAATAAACGGTTTTTAATCCTTTAATGGTACATTAGTACATTTTGCCTATATTTTGGAACTAGCCGTATTTTGGAATAACAAAATATAACGCGTGGTTTCTAAACGTCTCTGCGCTTTTGGAGATGTCAGGGTTTGAATCTTGGTTGGGTGTACTATATGAGGGTAATATTACCTAAATATCTTTACCCTCTTCCTCTACACAAATGCTGGAATACCTCATCTAAACCCAATCTTATTTATCCCTAGCACGCTGGCATAATTAGTACATACGCGTACAACCCGAACGGTTAGTAAGGCATGATGCTTAACAAAATAATTGTTTTAATGTGTATATTTGGATAGTGCGTTTTTACTGGAATGGGTCAAGAAAAGTAAAAATGTTTTGAAAGTGTGCCGCTCTTTTTAGCATTTTTAAAATTTTTAATGTATGTATAAGCTTTGGGAGTTCATTTTTACCAAATGTATTATTTCAAGTACTCAGTCAGTCATATGTATGTGGCCCAAAGGTCTTATAATGGTCATCCCTGACATTAGATATTGAGCTGTTAGTCAATCTTTACTACGATGATTTAATTGACATGATAAAGGGCTTCACTATAAAAATATAATCACTACGTATTTAATTACCTAAACGAAAACTGATACAGTGATATCAGTAAATAGAATAATTAATTACTACGCAGGTAACTGAAACAAGCTATTTTCCTGGAACTTCCATTTAGGTAAAAACACAAATTTGTATTTTATTGGATATAAACCACTTTATTTTGTTGTGAGTAGTGGGAAATTTACTTTCAAATTATATTTTAATTTCAAATAGAGTTGCGCTAAAGAGGAAAGGATATGTCATATTTACACTTAAGTCGCAGAATAATGAAATGCTTTTGTTTGATTTATTGTTAATATACAATCTTTAAGATACAATTATTTGTACAAGTAGAATTAAAACAATATACAAAATAATATTTAGTTTAAATAATGGAATAAATTACACAGCTGTTAAAGTTGATTGTACAAAGTAATACAAGTAACACAAAATTATGAAAATATTATAGTTTTAATTATATAATCCAAATATAGTTTGGAGTATCAGTTAAAATAAAAATAACTTAATAATAAATATCAATTATTAAATTAGTTAATTTAATTAAATAATAGGAAACCTTAAAAAATAGAGGGTAGTTTTATTTGTTGTTTGTTTGTTTAGAGATGAACACAATATAAATCACAAAAGAAGAATAATTAGATCATGAAGATTTGGCTATCTTTATTAATGGTCATTTTATTTTATTTATGTAAGGTACGTATTTAAAAATCTAGCTAACAATGTTTAAACTCTTTTCACAAGGTACACATAATCATAAATTATATTTAACACAAATGTTACTAGTAATTTAGTACATACAGTAGTAGCCTCATCTGTGCATACTACCCAGTAAAAGTGGACACTAAATAATTTATCACAATATTGTGCATTTCATCACGGAAACTTAAAAACTACAAATCATTGTGATGGTTGAATTGTTTTATTAAAAACTAGATCCTTCCTCCGCATTATTATTTTCAACACACATATTGAAGAATCATCATAAACTCTACCATAAAATATAAGTCACTATCGACATTTTTATGAGGAATAAATTTAATTTTTTTTTAAAATACTAAATTTTCAAAATAAAATATAGCCTATGTAACTCGCTGATAATGTAGCTTTATATTGGTGAAATAATTTTTAAAATCGGTCCAGTAGTTTTTGAGTTTATCCATTACAAACAAAAAACAAATCTTTCCTCTTTATAATATTAGCGTAGATAAATTTTCCTATAAAGTTATTTGATTTTTTTTTTTTTACCAAAGAGGTACTCTTTGATTAATTCTTTATATTTTACATCGGTACCTCATGGTGTTAAACGTCCCTATGTTCAGACGTTATGAGTTAATGCAAATTCTTAGTAGAGAACATAGTGCGTATAACCAGAACGGGTAGTAGGATGCGGTGCTAATAATAATAATAATAGTAGTAGAGAACATACTTAAAATAAAACTACTCTTTCGTGATAAATATTTTACTGGAGAAGCACTAAATCAATATTAACTAAAACGAGTTTTGTCCCTAGGAGACCATATTGGTACACTTAGGTAGATCGACACCCTTTTAAGAACTTCTATAGTTTTAACAACACATCTTACTACCCGTTAGGTTTGTACCCTTAATATGAATTACTATAATGTGATAGGTCTGAGGAAGGTTACATTTAGATAACAGGTACATTTTCGTGGCGTGAGAGTGGACAGCCGACCATTTAGGAAAAACAGCCCCCAGTTCACCCGACCAGGCTCTAAGCCCGATCTCCCCATCATCGACAGTCCAGTCTATCCAGAGAGTGACGCGCCAGACCTTGGGGCCACTGAAGCGGGTAACAAATTATTTAATAATAACATTTCACAAGACTGCCCCTACCCAAGGGGATGGTTTCACCCTGTGCAGTTGTAAGATCATGTGAAAATAGTACAACTAGATTTTGAAATTGGGTCTTAAAATTTGTATAGCTTGTTGGAGATGTCTTACAGAAACGAGAAGGGAAAGCTCTCTTTTAATTTAAATTATTTTTAATTTTGTTGATGAGTGTTGATTTCTATCATGGTAGTAATATTCACCTTTCTCTCCAGTCCTTGAGAATGATAAATGATGATTAGTGATTTATACGATGTATTTGTTGGATAATTTGTTAGATGGTGATTCACCTTGGTTTTTGGCTGATACAGGATGGCTTAGCTTTTGGATGAACAATGTGTGTCACTAATTCCGGGATCATGATAAACTTAACGTTAACGTAACGTTAATTTACTGTAAATAAACTAGGGTGTCATCAGGATTACGTAACGTAACGTAACAATTCGAACAAATCTTAACATTGAAATTGGATTGTTCGAAAACAAATTTTTCATTAAAATGAAACCAAAATATTATGGGCTGATTAGGCTGCAAGTGCATGTAATACTAACTTTATTGTATGTTTAAAATATAGTGTAGCAAGATTATTATTATTATTATTATTATTATTAGCACCGCGTCTTACTACCCGTTCGGGTTGTACACACTTACGCTAATGTGTAATGGTAGGGTGATTGTGAGACGAAATGGAGGACCTACAGTTTAACGTGGGATCCGAACCACGGTGGAGGCCTGCCATTCCACACATTCACAAGTTGTGATTAATATACGTCTTGTCAGAGGTGAAGGAAGGGTTTGGCAATTAGATAAACCTGTGCCGGGACCGAGGATTGAACCCCGGACCCCCAACACAGAAGTCTGACACCTTATCCCTAGACAATCAGGTCACCTCGTGTAACAAGATCCTACGACATTTCAGAGCTCGCGAGACGTGAGCAAACTATACCGAAACAGTCATCTGCATACCATAAACAACAAATTAATTACTAACAAATTGTTAACAAATCAAATATTTCTCCTGTAAAAACATAGAGTTTAAATTTTATACACGTAGTATTATTTATAGTTTTTGAATATTTGTCATGGGCATATTAACATCTGACAGACACATTTTGAAGATAGTAAAGGCTAAGGCTTAGATTTAATATCGATAATTAAATTTTAATAAACCGTATGGGTTTAAATTAGTTAACAATTAAAGATATTGTGATATTTGAGTTATGTTTGAACTTTATAAAAGGTTAAGTTGCTTGGTATACATATTAATCGTAACATGTACTACAGTAAGAGTCAAATGGAGTAAGCTAAAAACTTAACATACATATTATTGGTTGACGATCATTTATAAGTCAAATAATAAGCCAACAATTGTTTACTGAGATAGTTAAAATATAGTGGGGAATATGAATCAATTACAAATAAACACATTGAATGAAACGATATACTATAATTGACCACTTATTTTAAGTGAAGGTAAAAACTAAACATACAATACATAAAGAGTTAAGTTTAAAAGGAGTTAAAATACAAACGATTTAAAACACAAGTTAAATGAGTTAATAAAAATTGATGTTTCAGAAAGCAAACTTAGTATTTTTACAGTTATCTAAGCCTTATTTGGACAATTTTGTCCCTTTACTCTTTTTTTTCCCGTGTTCCTGTATTGCTGTTAGTAACGGGAACTATATTTGTCCGACATGTTTCGATGCTGGTATTAACGCACCATAATCATGGAGTTCGCATAGGTAATGACACACAATGTGTTACAACGAAATTAAGATGTTAACCGTCTTGGTGTCCATTTTGAAGAGAAAAAGTTTTCATCAAATTCTAGAACACCCTTGACAAAATATTCAAGAAATGTTGATATTAGCATGTGAAGAAAATAAACTCTATGTTTCTACTAGAGAAAATTTTAATTTATATAGCCGAAAAAAAATATTGTTGCTACAAAAAACTGCAAAAATACTGGCCTTAGCACGCAATCCCTACCATCAAACCTTTAGTTAACTGTATCGCGATGGCTTCCATTTTAAAAACAGGTGGAAAACTTTTACGTTACGTAACGTGAACATAAATTAACACGCTTCGGTGACCGCAAGGTCTAACGCGCTACTATCGCAGTAGATTATAGCGCTACTATAGCAGTAGATTATAGCGCTACTATAGCAGTAGATTATAGCGCTACTATCGCAGTAGATTATACTGCCGATGACGAGGAAATAGAGGTTCAAATCTCGATCGAGTGTATTGAAGCTTTTTTTTTTTCTTTCCAAAATTGATTTTCACTCCCCCTCCACGCAAACGTGAGTACACCTCCTATAAATACAGCCCTCATTTTCCCTAAAGTCATTTGCGTAATTAGTACATAAGTACCCAATACCTTAGCCCAGTCAGTAGCGTGTCTCTATACTGAGCTAAGGTTCCCGGGTTCGATTCCCGGCATGAACGAGACATTTATCATTGGTGAAATGTGAGTTTTCCGTTTTACACTGATGAAATAACGGCCTGGGGACTGGATGTTGTGTCTGTACTAGTCATAGGTTAGCGTATAATACATATGGGGCTACGACAGGCCTAGCAAGCCTGTAGTGGAAAATATATGGCTTGAATGAAAAACTGACCTGGCCATAGGCTGGAAACAGTAGTGGATGTACAGTACATAGCCCGACCGGGTATCATACGTGGTGTTAAAATACTATTATTATTTAAACGTTACGTGTACGTTAAGCTGTTCGTGATATTGTCATAACGATTGTATGAATATCCCGCAGCGCGTCGACAACCAGGCAACTAATAACAACGCAGGGGTCAGCGGTGGATCTGTCCTGGGCAATAACAATGTCGACTTTTCGGAGCGAGGAGATTTCACAACGAAGTTGAAAGAGGGTCGCCAAGTAGCGGGAGAAATCGTGAGTATCGCCGCGGTTTCCCTCAAGGACATGATGTTCCGAGGGAGCAAGGCGGCCAAGGAGTGGGCCGCAAGGGCCAGAGAGAAGGCAGAGTTTGCGGCGGAGACGGCGTTCGACCGTCTCGTGGAGTTCAGCGGATACACGGGGGATCATTGAAGGAGGAGAGGGATCGTTGAAGGAGGAGGGGGATCATTTAAGGAGGAGGGAATGGAAGAGGCTGGGTTGATGGTGGTGAATGAACGTCGCGTGTAAGCTATGACTCGACTTGTCGATTACAATTTTAGGAACTATAACTTTATGTGATGAAAATGAATAAAAAAAATAGTAATTTAAAATATGATCTCTCAATATGTATATAGTAAAACTTTATTGTACACATCCATACTCTTGTCAAGGGTGCTCCAAACTTTTACAGACATATTATATTTTCAAAATGCATCCGTTCGGACTATATTTACACTATAAGGGTAGTGATGAGGAACGTAGAATCTAGTGTAAGGTTGGGACACTCAAATTCTTGATTCCTTGAATCCTTCAAATCCCATGGTATCCAAGGAATTTCAGACTTGTAAAAAACCTCAAGAAAGTACATCGACTAAAATTATGAGGAACTTAACTTGAAATAACGATTTTTTGCAAATTTTAAAGAAATTATATAAATTTGTGTAGTGAGAAAGTGACAAAATATAAATAAATGGTACAGTGCACCACACAGACTTTCTCCCACCTTTATCTTAAAATATACATTAACTAAAAACTAATTTGATTTGTGTAGCGAAATATTAGGTGTATACATTGGTGTAGAGACACTACACCAAAGATCATAAATGAAATAACATAAACTGTTACTTAATCTATGGCATTAGAAACTAGGAACATTTTTATAGAAAAATTAAGAAAAGAAAACATATTTGTTCACCAAAGAGCATAAGAATGAATTTAATTTTCTAAGACCTGTATATATATGATTATAGCTCAGAAATTATTGGTTTTATAAAAATATATTTCAAATAAAAGATGTATAGCTATAATAGTACTTCAATTTTACAATAGTAAATTATTTCGTATCTTAAATAGTTGAGGAGAAATGATGAAAATTGGAAAATTTTCTCAAGGTAAAGTAACATTAAAGTAATTTTCATGAGAAAATGAGGACTGCCGTCTTGTTTAGAATGATAAACAGTGTCTTGATATAAAATGTAATTAAAATAGTTTGAGCGAGTTTCTAGAAAATAGATGTTATCTCTTTTTCCCCCTAAGCAAACTACCCTTAAATTTAGGTTTGGATATCCAATTCCAAAAACCCCTCGAGAGAACATTACAAAAACCACAGATACCAAGATTTAGCCCAATTGGTAAAATAGTTTCATCTTTAACCCAAGGTACAATGAGATGGCATTGCTAAAACCACATTTTGGTTTCAGGGGGTCATGAAACGTTGACAGTTTTCATAATCTTGAGTTCAACTTTTTTGATGTCACAATACTTTCTCTACGAGGTGCCGAGAGGAAGTAAAAAAAAAAAGAGTATTACTAAATACTACGATTAATTTACATAAAAAGGGTTATCTTTGTTGTTCATGACGTAATATACATGACAAGCAAAACATCAAATTTAAGATTCTGAATTAAGAATCGGATTCGATGAAATATAGCATTCGGACCATTTATTAATTAGAATAAATATGTGGGAGCTTATTTTCTTTGAGGGAGAGTGGAAAACCTTTTAATAAAATACAACCTTACTACACCTGTACCGATCTCCACCTCCAATTCTAATAGCTAGAGGCTACAATAGCTAGGAAGAAGGTGGACGGAATCTATAAGGAATTTAATATAACAAAAAAACATTTTTAAGTTTAAGAACAAATTTGAATTATTTATTTAAGCTAAAACAACAAATGTTAATAAAAAATACATGGCCTCACAAAGAAAACTGAAAAGTGTTGAAAAACATTTTTTTTTTTTAAATGACAGACTGCACTTGAGCAGTACATTTTAATATATATTTCACAATATCAAAGTGAATTATTTATTTATAAGAATTAGTCTGGAAGGCACACAATACTAATAAAAAAACGTTAATATAATAAAGAGCTTAAAGAGACTCTCTTAAACGGTTAACAAATCGTTTGAATCACCATTGTGAATTCCGGCTAAACAAATAATTTAAATTATTAAAACTTTTACTACTTACTATAATAATGAAGAGCTTCAAGGCCTCTTTCAAGCGGTTATAAAAACTCCTGTATCATCATAATTAAGTTCGACTAAACAAATTATGATAAAACTAAATTACACAAAGGTTTGACTTCCTGACATAACTCAAATTTATTTGGGACTATTACTTCCCCCACCTTTGAAGTAATCGAGAAGATTTCGACATGTCAATATTAAACATTATAATATAAAACAAAGCAATATTACAATAGAATACTGGTAATTTCTTACTAAACTAATCGGTCAAATGTTAAAGATATAACTTATAAACAAACAAAAAAGAATTACTTTTACAATTTCTTCAAAGAAAATACGTCTACAAAATATTACCTATAAAGGAAACATTATCAAATTTTAAAGTTCAAACAATTATTGGTAACCACAAGTGCAATAACAATTTATATTTAAACTAAATATTCCAAGCTACAAAAAGAATCAAAAAGTGGCTAACTATTAACCTCTCTAAAATTTACAAAGAAACTAGAGACTAAGCGGCAAAAAGGAAATATTAACTGTCCCATAAAACAAATTTACTTTCAAAAATAAATATTCTAGTGATAAATTACTGACGCCTACACTGAACGATTATAATCACACAATCAACTAAGTGTTAAAATAACCACACCCGTTAAGGGTCATTTACATTTTAAATATTTAATAAAATATAGAGAGTTTATATATTGCCATACTGGAGTGATTTTGTCCAACTCCAGACTAGGCCTTCTCGTGAAAGTGTTGGATATAATAGTCAACCATGTTAGCTGAGCGCCAGCTTTATATAGGTCTAGTTGATGGATAAAAGGGGTGGGAGATCTTCATATTAAAAATACGTCACTCTGTGAACACGTGATAACAGCATGGCTATCTTGTTAGCAACTGTAAAAACTTGGTACGAGCTCAAGACACATAGGATGGGCACCTGGTGAGCTGGCCTTTAAAGCTTGAAACGCTCATCTAGTTACGTAGACCGGACACCTGGTGAGTAGACAGTTTAAGATTTTGAATGGTTAGTCTGTAGATCGGCCTGGCCAATCAACGCAGTCCTGGATCCCCCTATTGAAGTATATTGTTGACGCATTGTTCATAACTTGTCCGTCTTCTCTTAATAATAGAATTCGGGTTATGGAACTCGTGATAAGCCAGAAGATACAATGAGTGAGACAAGCACATATTTTAAACATAGTAAGTTTTGTAACTATTTGATATTGCAGGATATCTAAGAGTATTGGCATTTTACGGAGCGGGTAGTCTTGCTAGTGTTACTATTGCAGGATGTCTATATGTATTACTTTACCTGTGAATTGTGGTTGAGAACATATCACAGGTACAGTTTTATCAAGGTCTTCTTCCCTTGCAACACTCTACGACACACCACTAATATATATTCGGGTTATACGTATACATACAGTACGCTAATGTGTCAAGGATGAGGAAGCTTTAATTTAAAGTAAGTGAGTGTATCCACATTTACGTGGAAGTAGAGTGGAAAAACCCCTCTCGCAATATACCGGATTACAGGTGAGTTGGAGGTAAAGATTATAAATCCAACCAGAGTACCGAGTTTTCCCCCTGAATGGTAATCTATTCAACCTCCTCGCCAATACAGGTACTTTTCCTTTAACAGCACCTTTATCATTCCAACCTAATTAGTTTTAATCTATATACAGATAGTCCGTAAAGTAAGAAGACTTGTATAAAAAAAGTGAAAGAGTCAATGGTGTCAAGCTTTGCGAAAAGTTCCATTTGAGCTACATATGTAAGCTATTTGACATAAAATGTCAAATAACAAATTAACTATTTTTAATCACCGAATCTAACTACCCGCATATGCATATGTACTAACTACACTACTGTGTTAGGGATGAGGAAGGTTAAATTTAGAGTACGTATACCCACATTTGCGTGGAGAGAAAATGAAAATCCATTTAAGAAAAAATCCACTTTCAGTACATCTGACTGGGATTCGAGCCTCGATCTCTCCGCCTCATCAGCAGGATAGTCTGATGCGAGAGTTGTGTCTTAGACCATGTGGCCAGTGAAGTGGGTAATTAATGACTAAATTGGCACGAATATTTATGTTACGCTCAATACTGGAAATAAGTAGATAAAAAAATGAAAACTTATTCTGGAACTCTTAAACTTAAATTTAATTTTCTCATCATATGTCTTTACTCGTTCAGGTTATTCACATCCATTTATTCATTATACTAATATGGTAGATATGAGGTGGTTTAGTTGATAGAAAACGTACCAGCATTTGCGTTGGGGGCTAGAGGTAAAAAATTTAGTAAAAAACCACCCTAAATACACCCAACCGGGATTAGAGCCCTGATTTCCCCATAACCTGCAATACAGTCTAATAAGAGTGACGCATTAGACTATGTGACCACCGATGTTGGTTCAAGTAAATATATTTAATGCTTTTACATTATTTATGTCGTTGAGCCTCTTGGATTATTGAAAGTATCCATGGTAATATGTATTTACAAATAGACCTATGTTTCATACAAGTTTCATTTTGATTAAATTAATCTAAATTATGTGTTGGAAGAAAATATCGCTAACAAGAACTAGGTAAGCGGGCGCCTTAACGCTTTCTGGCTTGAAGAAGAACTCTGCGAGTGACTCGAAAGAGAACGCCAATCTGATCCGCAGACAGACCAGATGGACGAACAACGCGAGTCCCATCCTCCAAGGAAGTTCACGCATTACGCCTTGCACCAACTCTCGGCGACTCACAAAGACGCCGTCCGTCACCTACCACCGGCGGCCGCACAGGAGGGTGGCGTACACGACATACCCCTGGTCACCAAGTCGGAGGATGATGGCGTTCTGGGGTTTGAGACAGGCTACCGGCACGTCAATCATCCCTTTCCCTTAAACCTCCGTCATCTTGGTCCGAGCAAGGATCGTGCCAGTGAGGAAAATAAAAATAAATGAAAGGCCAACTCTTGAGCAAAATTGAAAATTGATATGATAAAACTACGCAGAACGATGAAAGAGATATTAGTAGTTGTACTGTACATTTAGTGGACATCCATAGTAGGATTTTGGTCGGAAGTGTCTACTGAAATACACCTACCTTATTTCCTACCATAATCTTACAAAATAAAGGATTTTGGTAGGATAAAAGGCCTTCAAGAATGGCATTCCTTCTAAATTCAGGGTTTATTAAAGTTTATTTTATATTTAAAATTATGTCTCTAGTTTGAATTTTAATAATAAAACGTATTGATTAAACCATTGTGGCTGTTTTGAAATAATTTAGTTTTTTCTTTATTGAACGTACAACGCATCATATTCCTCAACCGGGCTAGTCTCATATTTAGTTAGACTAATGAGTTTTCTGATTCGTTCGGGTCATAAGCGAATATACTAATAAAGCTAATGGGGTAGGATTGAGGCTGGTAGTATTTTAGAAGAAACTTATTCACATTTGTGTATAGAAAAAGAGTGGAAAACCGTCTAGGAATAATCATCGCAATACACTCGGCTGGGACTCGAACCACTAGCTTCCCATCATAATAAAACTATATAATACGAACATGTTGCCTTTATCTGCATCCTCAGTAGTTTAGGTAACAATTTATTAAAACTAGTGGAGTTCACGAAAACTCCCCAAAATAAAAACATTTGTGATTGTCTCATAAAGTTAAACTAGTTAATGGTTTTTTTTTTTAAAGAAACAACGTGTGATTGGGACTTCATTAAAATAAAGGTTATACTAGGCTAATATAGACTATCGTTAGCTGGAATAGAATATTTAATAATGCGATTGTGTGTGTATATATATAGGCATATATATATATATATATAGTACTGATTGTCATACCCACCTCGGTGGCGTACTTAGATAACGCTCTAGTCGTGTTGAGCTCGACTGCCGAGGACTGGGAGATCGAGGTTCGGGTGAACCGGGGGTAGTTTGTCCTAAATGGTTTTACACTCTCCCTCCACGCAAATGCAGGTTCACTTCCTCTAATCCAACCTTCCCAATTCCCAATCCATTTGCGTAATTAGTACTTAAGCGTATAAGTCGAAAGGGTAGTTAAGACGCAGTGCTAAATAAAAAAATCATTGTCATAGCTTTTGCATTTATATTTAGTACTATCCTGATCTATTAGCCAATTATGAGTATTATTTTTTTAAATTAGTGATTTAAATACAATATATTAAATACAAATAATTTGTAAAATATTTTGGACAAACATGTCTTCGAAGCAACATTTAAGGTAAGGAACGAACATACATTTCATAAACATTTTAAATGTAAGTTTATTAAATTTAATTTATAGCCTAAATCATTCAACATAATTTATAACCTTGCTTACTAATATTAACACAGATTAATAAGAAAGAATACACAATGTTCATTGTATTTATATTTATATTCCAATTTAAAATTGTGCATTCATATTTTTATTTAATTTGTCTAAATATCACTTTGTTTAATTTTAAAGACTATTTGTCCAAATTATATTATACATTTACTGTATTCCAACTATGTTATTTAACTTATTAAATTAAAACATACTCCTAATTGATTGTTTTATGTGGCTTAAGATTAACTGTAATGCAACAATCCATAACAATTATATACATATTAGTATTAATTTTGTATAACATTATTAAATGTAGCTTTCCTAACTAACTTTTAAAAGTTTTTCTAAAATTTCCAACAAGAAAACAGTTTGAGCATTAAACATGTTTGAAGTTAAATGCAAAATTGAACAGTTGAGATAATTTTGTTGTGACAACCATCCGTGAAAAATGCACAATTTTTTTTTTAGAAAATTCCTAATACATAATTTGTCAGTTATATAAAAGTAGGTTTTTAGTCCCTGTGAGTTAATATTGGAAGTCTTACATAACAATGTTCAAACGTAAATAAATTTAAATAATTCACATTAACACAATCGTATAAACTTTTTAATATAATTTACTAGAGTTTTAGATACAATTTAAAGAATCAATCATCATTAAACTACCACTAAATTAATTTTCCTTTGAAAAATATAGACAATGTTATATTTTACCAAGAAAAAATTCCATAGATATCATATTTGAACAATCTACTAATAACAGTTTTAAAACTATTTTGACTTTTCAAGTGAACTACACTTAATATTATAGTGAGGCATGACCGTATATAAACTAAATACCAGATATTAACAATATCCATTAATACAGTTCAGCTGTTATATCAGGTAAAGACAGATTTACATACGTGCATGGGAAAAGAATAACTGTCAAACGCATCTTTTTTGAGTTCGGGAGCAAATAAAACTTAGATCCAACATAACCTCAAGGTCAAAGATTTCAAGAATATGGTACGATACTGTATCTATATGATAAATAAAATTGGTCATAAATATGGACTTATTTTTATTTTCAGTAAGGGTGACATAAATATGACAACCTCATTCATTCATTAGGCTTTTTTGTTCCTTAAAAAGAATAACTAATTGTAAAAATAAAATACGGTGTAGTTCTTGATTAGTTTTTTAGAAAAATTTACTCTTGATGAGTGTCAAAAACTAAACAACACTGAATTATGGAAACTATTTTAAATTGTTTATGTGTATCGTGTCTTTCTGTCTGTCTGAGGATATTCACATATTTACGTAAAATAAGAAGGTAGCGAAAGATAGAATTTTGAAGAAATTATTCTGAGTTTCCATGGAGGGAACACTATTTATATTTAAATTATTTACATTCGCATTAAGTGGACTACTGTTAAAGTACCCGTCCAAAAGTTTGAGCTAGTTGAGAGAGTATAATTTCCAGTACATTGAACATCACTCACAGACCTTGGGAAGTAATTGGTCTACAGAACAAAACAACGTACCTGTCAAATTGTCAACATGTGTTTCAAGAGCTGTCACTCATTCTATATTCCCTGTCCACAGTTTTGAAAGTACTTACGTAAAATAAAACATACACTTACGTTTGATCATCTAAATGGATTTTGTAATAAAGCTTACACAACCAGAACTCATATAAATATGGACGGCATTTATTACGTTAGTAGCCAAATAACTTCTATGTAACACAGAGGCGTTACAAAATATTCTTAAAGCTGAACTAAAACAACAAATTGGATGGTTCATTGATAAACAATCTTCACAGTATACTCTATAAAATGAAACTAACATGGTGTGAAATGGTTATTTTGACTTTGGCGCTAACGGTAATGGTCGAAACAAAAGAATGTGCCTTGAAGCGTGTAGTGAGCGATCTCCATCTCACGTTTCATCTCCAAAAGATGACTATAGTCTACAGATCATATCCTATAGGTGAGAATAACACATTCCATTGTATAAGGGGTCAACATCACAATTATGTACTGTCATTAAAAATAATTTGTTTCGACTTCTTGCGTACTAAATACTATGCACTATTCTTTATGCGTTATACATGAATAATAAGCACAGCACACAACTATACATCAGAACCACAGCCTCCAGGTTAAAATGGCTGCGCTCATTAGGAGGACTCGAGTCCTTCAACACGGGGCTCACTGCATTCAGTCTTAAGTGTCACAATCATTATCAAGAAGGCATAATTAAAAACAGTACACTTTAAAGATGGGTGTGTTAGAGAGTAGGCAAATATTGCCTTTTAATATCTATAAACCAGCTTTCACAAAGCTAGGTTCAGGTAGCGGCCCCACCCTCCTTCCCAAAAATCAACATCCTAAACGAGCCTACTCAGAATGCAAACTACAAGAAAATCCTAAACACAATTTTTTTTTTGTTCAAGTGATGTTTGCAAATACTCTAGCTGTAAACATTATTTATATACCGTTGACTAGTTAATTGTCTGAAAATGTTTTGTTCATTGAAAGGGGGTAAAGAAGTGAGTTGGGAAATGCGGGGTGCGGGATTACTGATACCTGAAATATTGTGTTCGAGCCATCACCCCTGGGAACTTGCTATCCGACTTGTAACACTTACAGCGACTAATTTGAACGTGAGTAGTTTCCCTTGGAAGTGCTGTTCATCACTGAGGAATGTAACTAGCACTCCCCAGTGGCCAAGGACTCAACCTGTCTCAAGGAGCGCAGCGAAACTCCCGTGGATGAGTATTTTGTGTTTCCTTGTCTGTGACCTTGATTTACTTTAACAGCCAATGTATAGTGTTATTCAGCATTGAAATCCGTACAAGAAGTACTTTAACTAGATTTGGGTCGAATCCACTACCTATTTAACAAATTCGATTTTCTAATATGGTTCTTAATTTTACCTGTGAGTCCCGATACTCAAATTAAAATCAAAATGCTGGTAAAAAATGAAGAAAATAGGAAATACAAATAGTAGCTAAATGTTTTATTGTTGTTATAATGCATTCATTATAACATTAATACATCCTATTAAGGTTAGGTGCTAATGCACGTGAGCTTAGGGCAGTATTTTTGAAGTTTTTTTTATAGCATAAACATTTTTTATTGCCAAAATAAATCCAATATTTCTTCCATAGAAACATAGAATTTAGTTTTCTTCATATGCTAATCTCAACAGTTCTTGAATATCTGTCAACGGTGTCTTTATTTAAAAAGTTTGTCACCAAATGCTGCTATGCTCATGACAGATATTCAAGAACTGTTGAGATTAGCATATGCAGGGAACTAAACTCTATGTTTCTATATAAGAAATATTTGATTTATTTTGGCCAAAAAATGTTTATGCTATAAAAACTGCAAAATTAATGCAATAAACTCGCACTTATTGGGGTATGCATGTAGTTGTTAAGTTTGTCCTATAATGTTAGGGTTGTACCACCAACAAGCAGGGTTAACAGCTTTAAAACAAACTCCAATTAAAAATATGTATTTTTAATTTTATTTTACTCACATCTTAGATTACATATTTTATCTAATCCTTGAATTTAGAATATTTTCAAATCTTAGAGGATTCAAGAGTTTTATTCTTAATTTTAAGCAAGCGTGAAACTTGTTATTTTGGACGATTGTAATTAAATTTACAGTAAATGATGTCAACTGCGGTAGAATGGAAGAAGAATTTTTCGCTCAACGCAACAGCTTTGGAATAAAATGGATTGACATCAATTTTAGAAATATCCGTTTCATACTGTTGCTGAAAGCTAAAAGAGAGACAATATTTCTGGCTGTTACGTGGATACACACAAGAGAAATTTTACTCGAGGTACTATATTACATGTCTACATATTATCTAAGTTTATTTAAGTAGTACGTCTTAGGCCTACTACTCTTTCGGATTATAGGCATATGTAGACTACTAGTTATGCTAATGTGTTATGGATAAGGAAGGTTAAATTGGGCGGAAGCGTAACCACATTCACGTGGAAGACCATTTAGTAAAAAAAACACCTTCACTACAACTGACTAAGATTCGAACGCAAATCTTCCCTTCATCAGCAGTCTAGTTTATTGAGAGAGTGATGCCTTAGACCATGTGGTCACCGACGCGGGTATTATCTAAGTAACAGCTTTAGCAGTCCCCCCGCCCCCCTTCCTACTCTCGCAAAAGTCTGGACTACAAATGACGGGAGATCGTGGCTTGATCCCGGTCGGGTATACTGAGGGTGATTTTTCCAATATAATTTTCTTCTTTCCACGAATATGTGGGTACACTTCCTCTAAATTCAACCTTCCTCCTCCCTAACCCATTATCGTAATTAGTAAATAATCATATAACCCAAATGGGTAGTAAGACGCAGTACTAAAAATAATTCAAAGAGGTATGTGTGGGTAAGGTAGTATTTAGAGGGAATGTACCAGCATTTGGGAGGAATTAGGGCTTGAAAACCTTTAAGTGAAAAAGAAAACTTATATACTGGCTTTCACTAAGCTGCTTCCTAGTCTACAACCAGAAAATGTGGCTACATTTCCTCTAATGTGCTACGTTACACATCCACTAACCCTTAATTTTAATTAAGCTCAAATTATTTATTAATTAATCTAGATGCTTACAACCCAAACGGGTGCGAATATGTGGTAAAAGAAGAAAATCCTTGTTAGCTCCCTCCTTTTACCCCTCCATGTCACCTTCCCTGCCTCCTCCATCCTCTCCTCCCAATTCATTTCTTGAAAAAAATGTTTAAGGTAACTTTATATATAAAAAAAATGTGTGTAAGCACCATAAGAATCGAATTTAAAGAAATAGCCTGAAATTGAACATGAGATTCTTTATAAATTTGAAATAGAGTCCAATTTTCATAGGAAGGGCCATTTATAAACAAAAAAAGAACGCTACATATATCATGACTCGTCTTATTAATATAGGAGAATATGTCTAGTAACGTTTCTAGCTTTCAGGTAGGGTCCCTTCCTATAATAATCGGGTCCACTCTTCAATCGAGCTCTAGTATCAATAAAGCAGAGGCATTCAACATTTTAAGGTGAAAGAGCACAAGTTTCTATCTCTTGTTGGCTCGCGGGCCGCAACACTTTACCGACAATATTGGGATTGAACACTTTGGTATATTATTTCTCTTTTGGCGTCCCGAGTTTTTCAATGGTGATGAGCGAATACGAACACTCCCAAATATGTCCGAACGCACCCGAAAAAGTAAGCTCTCCCTTGTCTACTAGAGCAGTCATTTGCCGGTTCAGAGTTAAATTTGTGTAAAAACGTAATATTTTTATTCACGAATAAAGAAAATATTAGTTTGAAAAATAACTTAAAATACGTATTTATTTTATTATTTTATAATGTAAAATATAAATATGTATTTGTCATTTTTTTTTTCTCTAGAAATAATTTTATATTTTTCATGGACACAAACAATGTTACCGTGGACCGTAAGTGTCCCGCGGGTTAAGAGTTTAAGGGCCATACACTAAATTATTATTATTATTATTAGCACCACGTCTTACTACCCGTTCGCGTTATACGCTAGTGTGTAATGTGTAATGGTAGGGTGATTATGAGATGAAGTAAAGAACCTACAGTTTAACGTGGAATCCGAAACACGGTGGAGGCCTAGCATTCCACACATTCACAAGTTGTGATTAATAAACGTCTTGTCATAGGTGAAGGAAGAGTTTGGCAATCAGATAAACCTGTGCCGGGACCAAGGATTGAATCCCGGACCCACATCCCAGAAGCCCTGCATTAAAATGTCCACCATCGTTATATCTCTTTTCCACAGTTGTTCAAACCTCGTGAGAAGGGCACACTCCATCAACCTGAACGCCTCAACATGATATTCGTAGCCCCGAGTGCACAAGAGCTTGATGACGTCATAGGACGTATAGTAGTCCCTTTCTACCACCAGGTGTTCGCACTCTTGCTGGGAGAGCGAGTGTTGGCGTATGAAATATACGACCCCCACATGGGCGCCAAGGTGGTCCGTCAGTTGGACCCTGGGTGGACCATCCCTTTGGGCGAGGCGCAGCTGTTCGCCACACGAACGAACTTGCAAGGAGTCAAACTAAGGGCTGGAATACAACAGGTCAGATATAATACACTGGTATCTTTATATAGTCATGTCAAAAAAGGTCAGTTCTAATACACTGGGATATTTGTATAGTCAGGTCACAACAGGTCAGATATAATACACTGGTATCCTTGTATAGTCAGGTCAAACCAGGTCAGATATAATACACTGATATCCTTGTATAGTCAGGTCACAACAGGTCAGATAGAATACATTGGTATCCTTGTATATTCAGGTCACAACAGGTCAGATATAATACACTGGTATCCTTGTATAGTCAGGTCACAACAGGTCAGATATAATACACTGATATCCTTGTATAGTCAGGTCACAACAGGTCAGATATAGTACACTGATATCCTTGTATAGTCAGGTCACAACAGGTCAGATATAATACATTGGTATCCTTGTATATTCAGGTTACAACAGGTCAGATCTAATACACCGGGATCTTTGTATTGTCAGGTCACAAAAGGTCAGATATAATACACCGGGATATTTGTATAGTCAGGTCACAACAGGTCAGGTATAATACACCAGGATATTTGTATAGTCAGGTCACAACAGGTCAGATATAATACATTGGTATCCTTGTATAGTCAGGTCACAACAGGTCAGATCTAATACACCGGGATCTTTGTATAGTCAGGTCACAAAAGGTCAGATATAATACACCGGGATATTTGTATAGTCAGGTGACAACAGGTCGGATCTAACACACAGGAATATTTGTATAATCGGGTCACCACTGGAAAGGGATCAATTTTACTCCCATGCTGTCATACGCCAACCATGTGTTCAATTTTGACAAATGGTTTTTAAATTTGAAAGTTGTAGGATAAAATTTTGTAATTTTTCTAAATTGTTAGTTACTTTATATTTATTACTTTGTAATATAGAAAAATTGTTGTATTCGTGACAATTTTCGACCTTCAGATTATAATGGACGTTTCATCTGTCATGTACTGTGAATTACTTTCTTTAACACCGTGTCTCACTACCCATGAGGGTTATATATTAATTATGCTAATCATTTTAGCGATTAGGAAGGTTATATTTAAGAGAAGTGTACCTGCATTCGCGTCGAGGGATGTTGGCAAAACATTTTGGAAAATCCACCCTCAGTACGCCCGACTAAGATTCGAACCTCAACCTCCCCATCATCGGTAGTCTAGTCTATTGCGTGAGTGATGCCTTAGAGCAGAGGTCCCCAACCTTTTTGTACCTTAGAGCACATTCAAAACTAACGGTAGTGTGGCGGGCACCAATCACTTTTTTAAGGTAAATTTATAGTCAAACATAATTAATAATGCAAATAACACACACACACACACAAAAAACCTATTATTTAAAAAAAAATAGTTTAAAATTAAAAGTTTTTTTTCAAAATTCGCATATAAAATAACGCAAATGGTATACACGCAAAGTTAGTCCAAAACCAGTTTAAACAATTGAAACAATATTCACCAAACCAAAAGTCAATGTCAATAAATAAATAAAAATATTGCTTTATTTACGATTTTAACAAGACCAAAATAAATACACAAGGAACTATTTAATTACCACCATTTTGGTGCTTAGGTACATTTTGAAAATATATGTTTATTTTGTGTTTATTCAGGCAACAAAGCTGGGTACACCCATGTCAAGATATTTACAAAGGAAATAGAAAGTATTAGCATGGTTTTAGTGAGTATAATGATAGTTCCGAGTTATAAAATACACTTTGAAAATGAACCGGCAAAGAAAGAGGAATGAGAGGGGGATTGGAAAGAAGGGGGCTTTCGGGGGCTTTCAATCACCAGATTCTTGAAAACAGCATACCTGGACTTGATTTTTGTCGGAAAAGTGACAGATTAAAATTATTAGCCAAGAACTTTTCAGCTTTGGTCAAAAAAGTGGCGGGCAGACGCAAAAGGCTCGGCGGGCGCCATGGTGCCCGCGGGCATAGGGTTGGGGACCCCTGNAAAAGGCTCGGCGGGCGCCATGGTGCCCGCGGGCATAGGGTTGGGGGGGGGGACCCCTGCCTTAGAGCATGCGCCACCGAATTAAGTAAAAGAACTGCTGAGATTATTATTCTAAAAAAAAAAACTACTAAAGTAAAATTGTATTTATTTTGACCAAGAAAATTTTTTATTTAATAAAAAGAATGCATAAATATTTACCTCGAGTAGCGTTCCATTTTATTCCACCTTAAGTTTCTCGAAAGTTGTGGAAAACCATCTGAGCTCCGATCTTGACACCGGCTGAGGTCTATCTCAAGACTAGGTGTGCGCTAGAATAATTGACTTGTACCCGGTAAGAATAGGTGCGATACCAGTCCGAGTGAACTGGGTGTTCGTTCCCCAACCACCCACCCTCTTATTTCTATACAAATGTCAAATAACCTAAATAATATTTACATTTCTAATTATTCTATATTTTGATGCTCTAGTAAATAACAATAGCTTCTCTGGGTTACATCAATATGTATCTCAGTTTTTTGGAGAGATTACCCAGTACTAAAGTACCTTTGCCCAAGAGACACCCGTATGTGTTAACCAACTAATTATACATCCTTTTCGAGAAGGCATTTTAAATGTGACATTTAGTCCGCATGCCCACCAAAGCGGGTAGTATTGTTTAAATCTCTACCGTCAAGACTATCTTCCCTGACACCTCACATGTGATTAAAACACAGTTTAGTCTTAAGCCAACTCGCAAATAAATGCTTTAACCTTGTAAAATTAAATCCATTTATATAATTTATCAACTTGAAACAACATATTTACCAGGTTAATGAATGTTTAACTATTTTAAGTAATATTTCAACCAAATCAGCATGAAAACATCATAATGGAGTGAGGTGTGTGCATGAATTTTCCTCTTTTATCGGTTAATTAACTTGAATTCGATTTATGGTATTGGCCTAATATGTTTTACGATGAAAATAGCTTCTGATATTAATATTTAATTATTCTCAACTGGGATTTACACTCAGTTCGTATAACAAAATTTAATGTTTAGTAGCCCTTAATTTTATTATTATTATTATTATTATTATTAGCACCTTATCTTACTACCCATTCGGGTTATACGCACTTAAGCTAATGTGTAACAGTAGGGTGATTGCGAGATTAAATGTAGGACCTACAGTTTAACGCGGAATCCGAACCACGGTGGAGGCCTGGCATTCCCCACATTCCCAAGTTGTGATTAATACACGTCTTGTCAGAGGTGAAGGAAAGGTTTGGTAATTAGATAAATCTGTGCCAGGACCAAGGATTGAACCCCGGACCCTGCTGGTACAGTTTATAACATATTATCAACTACCTGTTTATTATTATGTAAACATTCATTTCTATTAAACAATCAAGTTTCAGATTTCCCCTGCAATAATAATGATGCCAACCACCGGACCCACTAAGATTTCGGGGTACATTTACGAAGTTTGGAAAGAATTGGAGTGTCTCCTCAATTTCACGTGAGTACTAACGCAGCTATTGGCGTGACGTGAGATTATACAAATATACGCACCTGTGATGTGTTATTCTTCCCTCTAAATTATATTTGCACAAGATGCTCTACTTATTTCATATGAGAAGATCGATACCCGGCCAATGAATGTTCTTAGCGATGAAAATAACTCCCAAGTACAAACAAGCTCTGCTTACCCTGGCTTAAGCCACGGGTACATTGATTCGAGTGAATTAATAAAAGATACGTAAAGCCTTTCCAGTATATTTAGTCTAAATTGAAGTAACCTTCAGTTCCTGTTTAAAGGGAACTCTAGAAATTTTGATTAATATCTTTTCATGAAGGCACAAGTCCGTTACTTTTACCTTGAAAGGTACAAGGCCTAGCTACTAGGCTATTGTCCCACGTAACAATGCAGGTTAAGTTTGAAAACATTCAGGGTAAATGAAGGGAACATAATTATATAAAATTTGTTTGTAAAATGGACAAAATATTCGAGATTCTAAATTTGGGTTTTGATTCCGAAACATCTTCTCTTATACCAGGACGGATTTCAAAAACTCTGTGGATTCTTATTGGGGCAGCAAACAACCGGACGGAAGCTGGAATGGATTGATTGGAATGCTCCTCAGAAGAGAGATTGACGCCGCAGTGACCGGCCTGTCAACCACGAACGAGCGCCGGAAAGTGATAGACTTTACTTACACGACCTATGTACGCTCGTGAGTATGGCGGTAGAATCGCTTATAGCATTGTTTTATAGGAGGATTAGAACAGGATCGTACTAAGAGATGCGGGTAGTGAGGGAGTTCAAATCCCTTCTCTCCCCGTGGAATGCCGCCGAAACCTGTAGATTCCATAATCAACCACAAGGAGCAAGGGATTCTTTTTAAAAGCTAAGTAAAGATTTTAATATAATATTTAATTTATAGGACTTTATTGATTAATTAAATTTTTAATGTAGATACTATATTCTTATATAATTCAAAAACAACAATTTACCATTTTATGTTAGCTTTTTAATACCTTAAGGTTTTACTAAAACCAAACTTTGTTCTATTTAAAGCTACTATTGAATTTTTATTACTCTACTTTAAAAAAAAAATTAACTGTGTACTATAAACAATTTTTCAACACGTTCGAAATATTTTAACTCAATCAATCCAGCCAAATAATTAAGCGTTTAAATATAATTTTTAACTAATAATTAAATCAAATTATTTTTGTATAATTTTAATAGCAATGTGGCTGGTTTTTATTAACCTAATTTAAATGTCTATATCTTACTGTAAATAATTTATCATAATAATTATTGACTAAGACTGTATAACAAATTGTAATTCAACAAACAAACTATATTCTAAATTCATTCCTTCTTAAATACTATAAGCTCTTCATTCGACAGTGATTAGAATGTTTTCTAAAATGTTAATTATTAATAAATTATGGTTTTATTTCTTAGTGCTTAAGGTATTAGCTTATTAAAGTCTTAAAAACATATAATAGCACCTACAACTCCCTTAAATTATGTTTTAAAAACAACTTTGACTAGTTACTCCAAGTCAGATTTAATGTTTAAAAATTCCTTTACCAACACTCCAACACGAGCCAACGCATTTATCCCCATAAACTTTATATCCTCAGCTCCAGCTCTCAAATAAAAAATAATAATCTGGCTAAGGCCTTTAAAATTTACCTTAATATTTATATTATTATTATTATTATTATTATTATTATTATTAGCACCGCGTCTTACTACCCGTTCGGGTTATACGCACTTACGCTAATGTGTAATGGTAGGGTGATTGTGAGATGAAATTGAGGACCTACAGTTTAACGTGGAATCCGAACCACGGTGGAGGCCTGGCATTAATCTTTATAAACTTAAAAACTAAAACTCATAAGACTTAAGTAGAAAATATAGAATAGTCGTGATAAAAAGGTAGGTATAAAAATATAAAAAATTGATTTCAAGATTTATAAAGATACATATCAAGATATTATTTTTTCGGCGTTGATACTATTTGTCAAAAGTGACAGCTTCAGATTACAAGTTTTGACGAATATATTTAAAGAATCCTTATATCTATTATGTACATGCCTTCTTATGACAATCTCACTTCATACAGTAAGGCTAAACCAGCAATAAACCAAACTCTAATATATGAGTGAAAACCTATTTTGAGAATAAAATGCAAAAGTTTGAACATTAATAATATATTGACTTTACTTAGCATTGAATGGCCATTGTAGGGTAGCAAACTAACACAACTCGATTACGTAATTAATTTTTAACATATATATTTATTAGATTAATTTTGTTTATTTACAAGTATTTTTATTTTAATAACATAAAAATTACATATATTATTTACATGTATGGAAAACACTAACACCAGCTCCGAAAGAAAACAACTATAGCATAATAAAATTAAAATAAATTTAACTTAGTTTCCGTGTGGGCTAGAAACTATTCTTACTTAGAGGTCGGATGGGAAAGCTATAATAACCCAAACTTTGCCCCAAATGGGCATAAAACATCTAAAAAACATTTTATATCAAAAGATAAAACATATATAGTGAATAAGACCCCTAAAACTGCGAAGGAAGACCATAGGAAAAGCTAAAAATATAAATAATAATTTTAAAAAAAATGCTCTTGGAGATGTGGTACAAACAAGGAGATAAGCGGGGAGAGGTTAATCAAAATTAAAAATAAATTAAATTTAAATATATAAGTGAAAAAAACCTGTTAGCGAGTCAGTCGCCTGCATCCACTGACAGCATAGCCGACATTTCAGTATAGTACCTCACCAGATGGCGTTGTTGCAGCTAGTTTTTCCAAATTATAATTTTAAGGTCCATAGTTAATAATAAAATAACTTATTCATTCTAAGAATAGGAAATGGGGGACTAAATGAGAAGGGATGCATCCACATAAGCGTAGAGTGTTAATGGGAAAACCACACCCAATGCGACAAGCTGAGACTCGAATCTTGACTACCCTATTACAGAAATTCCCTCTAATAAAATAAAACAACTATAAAATCACCTATGCAGCTGCGCTATTGCTATCGACGGCAGCATCGAAAGTCAAAACTATCAACACCTTCGCCATCTTTTGGCGAACGATTGAAATACCTCAGCTTTAGTGGACGCATGCGCAGAAATTTGTTGGAGTAACATAGGGCAAAGGTAGAGAGGCGCATGCGTTACAAAGGACCAAGAAACGAACAGATCTGTGCAAAAACCAAATAAAAACCCGCACATTATAAATGTTTCTTGACTTCCCTTAGTTCTAATAATATTTAAGAGATCGGTTACCTACTCACATTCATGAAAATGTTAAAATTCTCCCAATCTACTTCATTGGCCACATGGTTTGAGGCGTCACTATTACGATATACTGGACTGTCGATGATGGGGAGATAGAGGTTAGAGTCCTGGTCTGGTGTACTAAGAGTAGTTTTTTCGAAATGGATTTCCACTCTTCCTCCACGCAAATGTGGGTAAACTAGATCTAAATTCAACTTTCTTCAACCGTATCTTATTTGCGTAGTTAATACATGTGTATAACCTGAACAAGTAGTAAGACGCGACGATAAAAATAAATAAATAATTTTACGTTTGGCTTGAGAAATAATTGTTTGTAATCAACACAAAGAAACCACAAACAGAATGGTTTCATATCTATGCCATCCTAGATTTTCATAAATTATGTATTGCTGGCACCCTCAGACTTAACTAATTGGAACTTTTGATTAGAATAAAAACAATCATTTATGAATAGAAAGTTTTGGTTTAGTTTAAATTATTTGATGCTGCCCAAATCAAACCGGCCCACCGGATAATTGCCCAGTGTCCCAGAGGCCCATAACCAGACAATCTTAAGACACATTACTTTCCCCTTTAGTCATAAAATAACTTTTACATTAAACATATATGAGAAAATAAACACTTCCTTTTAAAGTTATCGTTCCATAGATAGCTCAGTCGTAAAATGATGCACTTCTGTGTTTTTCTATCATCTGGGGTGGATTAAGTTAGTTGGTTCTGGGAGAAGCCATTAAAAGTTGCAGCCCGCCAGGCTGAAAGAAAAACAAGAGTGTCACCAAACTCGTTAAATTCTACCATATATTTTGTCTACATCAAAACACTCCTTCAGGCTCACCAAAGAAATTTGTCTACTGCAGATGCTAGTCTTATTAAGATAAATTCTCAATTGAAACTTGAGCGTATGTCGTGTGCTTTAAGGAATTCTATATTGTCTGATGACTACTTCGGGGGACGCATGGTCTAAGGCGTCTCTCTCTCGTGTTGGACTAGACCGCCGATGACAGGACTATGGAGTTGATAATCTCGGTCAGACATACTAAGTGTGGTTTTCCCTAAATAATTTTCTACTATCCCTCCACGCAAATGCGGGTACACTTCCTCTGAAAATCAACCTCCCCATCCATAACTTACTAGCGTAATTAATACATATGTGTATTTCCAGATTTGGTAGTAAGATGTGATGCTAAAAAAATTATATATATATATATATAAGTATATATAAATACATATACAAATATATAAGTATATTTAAATATATATATACATACATACATACATAGAAAATATATATATAATATATAAATATGCATTTAATTATATATTCATATTTATATTTCTAAGAATATATTTGTATGTATTTTATAATTTATGTAAATATTTATTTATATCTTGCTATTAATATTCATGTAGGCCCTATATGTCTGAGGGTTCACACTAAGCTGTGTGAATTGTAGCTCAGGTCATGTTAAAATTATTAAATTTAATTTCCTCAAGGAAAGTAACCACACTTTAACTCAAATATTGTAAACATACAAAATATAATTTACACCATAAACTTTTCTATTTATAGTTTATAAACCATAACGCATGCCGACTAAAATTAAATAAAAATACATTATTTGATTTTAAAATAAGGTAAGAGAATAATGGTAGTGTGAGCATACCATAAAAAAAAAAAAGTTTCCTAAACTGTGGGTCGTTACCTCTCAGGGGTCATGCTCTGGGAGTTGCAGCAAATATTGGGAGAGTAAGTTAAATTTTTACTATAGAACTATCAACATCACAAAACATTACAACCAATCATTCTCCATTTATTTAACTTATTGTATGTATAAACATCGTCCGCTATACATACATACATACATACATAATGACAGCGGTTCCCTTACGATGTAGGTAAGAAACTGTGTATACAACTCAAAAAACAACTCCGTTATTGATCAATCCTCACTAACTTTCTCCACATTTCCCTATCTTTGCATAAGGTACTCCCTTCGCTTCAACAAAATATATACACCGAATAATTTTTAAAACTCACACATTCATCTAAAATATTTAGCGACGTTTTGAATGCCCTGCTTCTTCCTTTTGATCAACACAATATACCTTCATATATGTGCCTGATCACTCAATTCACACTCATCCTCTTGACATACCTAAACCAACGAAAAAACGTATCTTTAACATTGACCGATCGGATTCCCTTTCAAACCACACTCCTTCAGAACCCATTCGCGTGCATCTAACGCTTATCAGGTGGTGCACTATGTTGACAAGTTTGAGAAACACTTCCTTATTTCTTGTGTTAAAACGTATATATAAATCAAAGCGCTCTACAGAGATCTGTATATTGCTGTAGACCTGGATTCAACCCCATACAATTGAAATGAGGACTTTTTATTTGCACTGTTACTTTCATTATAATTACATTCATACTATAAATGGTTCAATTTATTTAAACTCATTCTTTTAATCTCTATCCCTTAAGGTTCCTATAGTAAGGACCAGTTTCATAGTCAAATTTAGTACGCCTCAAGTGCGGCGCTACTCTAAGTTCATGACGACACCTACCTAAACCAGAATGGAATGGGCCGATCTCGCATAAGAAACTGGCCCATTCCATTATGGTTTAGGTAGGTGTCGTCTTGTACTTAGAAACTGGCCCTGAGTGACATAGTCAATACCGTCACACGAAGACACAAACAATATTTTCTTTGATTACTACGTATGACTATAATGATATTACAAACTTAATTTAAGATATATGGATCAGTAAGGTTGTTTTAAAGAACGTGCATGAAGATATGATGGTAAGTGATAAGATATATGTGAGAAATCCTAACACTCCCCCCTCCACTGAGGCCGTAGCCAGCCAATAATTTCAAGGGGGGGTATTTGGTGGACACATCCCCCAATTGCTGGAAGCTAGAAAAAATTCTAAATGGTAAACAGTTCTAGAAGCTGTCTTAAGTGTTCTTTTTTGACAACATATCCCCTTAACTGCCAGATAATAGGAAAAATTCTAAATATTAAACACCTCTTGAAGCTATCTGAATTATTTGTTTTTGCAACATAACCCTTAACTGCTGAAGGCTAGGTAAATTTATATACACCAAACAGCTCTAGAAGTGCTCTAAAGTGTTTTTTTTTATGGCAACATAGCCCCTTAACTACTGAAGGATAAGAATCTTTCTAAATAATAAACACCTCTAAAAGCTCTATGAAGGGATTTTATTTTATGGTAGCACAGACCCCTAACTGCTGAAGGCTAGAACAAATTCTGAATATTAAACACCTTTAGAAGCTCTCTAAAGTGGTTTTTTTAATGGTAGCACAGATCCCTAACTGCCGACGGCTAGAGAAAATTTTAAATAATAAACACCTCTAAAAGATCTCTTAAGTGTTTTTTTTATGATAACACAACCACCTAATTTGTACTTGTATCTTAATTTTGATATTGTTTGGATCATAAATAAAGCCTTATGTATTTTGTTCATAAAATTTCGAGGGTGTTAGGGGGTTGAACCCCAAAACCCCTCCTGGCTACGGCCTTCCCCCTCCACGATCACCCAGTGAGGTCGGTCAAGATTTAAATCTCGATCCTCACGTAACAGGCAAACGTGAGTCTTAACACTTTTTACCACGTGACTACAGATACTGGTTACAAACTACATACTAATCAACGTTACATGGCTAAATATATTGCAATTTTTTTTTTCTCCAGTTTCCGAGTTTACTTCAAGTTGTCCAATGCTCAAATGACAACATCTACCCTCCTGAAAGTGACACCATGGGAAGTGTTTTACACCCTTACCGCCATTGTAGGGGTGGCAGCAGTAGCTAGAGGGCTCCCTAGAGCTTTCGGTCTGCTGGGAAAGCTTGGCGATACTTGGGCGATGTTTGACTTACTCTATGGCTTCTGTTCACAGGGTAGTCAACTGTATTATTATTATTATTATTAGCAGCGCGTCTTACTACCCGTTCGGGTTGTACGCACTTAAATGTGTAACTGTAGGGTGATTGTGAGATGAAATGGAGGACCTACAGTTTAACGTGGAATCCGAACCACGGTGGAGGCCTGGACATTTCTCACATTCACAATATGTCTTGTCAAAAGGTGAAGGAAGGGTTTGGTATTCAGATAAATCTGTGCCGGGACCGGGGATTGAACCCCGGACCCCCAGCACAGAAGTCCGACACCTTACCCATATACTTCCAGGTTCCCAATGTCGACACTATAAAGTCTCTATTATTTTACAAGTCATATTCTTATTTGATTATACAATCTATTTTATTTTATTAATGCATCTTACAACCCGTTTGGGCTGTACGCTTGGGCCTATGTAATAACTACACTAATGCGTTAGGGGTGAGTATGGTCTAATTAATATAAAGTGTACTCGCATTTACCATGAGATACTTCATCTGAAATTAGCATGTCACAGAAACTGCAACAAGAAATAGCCTTAGTGGCGAAGTTTTGTTGCTCCACATCGGGCGCTAAACGAATTAATAATATATTACACCTTAATGGATTTAGCGAAGTGTTTGATCCTCCGACAATTTTCCATTTTTCCTCTAGCAAATACGGCTAGAATACATACAAAGTTCTACTTTCCTAATTCCTAGTCCATTTTAGAAAATATGAACATGTAACGAACCAACCTTAGCTCAGACGGCAAGATAATTTGCGTTAAGTCCAGAGTGCCAAATGTTAATGTGTGCAGTAATAGAAACAAACAGGGACCTGGCGATCTAGGGGTAAGCTGTCAGACTTCTGTGCTGGCGGCCGGGGTTCAATCCTTGGTCGCGGCAAAGATTTATCTGATTACCAAACCCCTCCTTCACCTCTGACAAGACATCTTGTGAATGTGGGGAATGCCAGGCCTCCACCGTGGTTCGGATTCCACGTTAAACTGTAGGTCCTCCATTTCATCTCACAATCACCCTACCATTACACATTAGCGTAAGTGCGTATAACCCGAACGGGTAGTAAGACGCGGTGCTAATAATAATAATAAT
>CABFOV010000316.1:115978-129068 GCA_902141375.1 Timema poppense
GGGGTGTACAGTCTGTTTCATTGTAACTGCAGTCTTTTGTCTGGCAGTGGAGGAAAAATATCTTAAATATCGTAGCTCATTACTTCAATTAAATGTTTCACGGGTGGTAGAACACAGAGGTAAGAAAAATTATTATTATTATTATTAATACGACTGTTGGCCAGCGCTATAATAAAGGAAATTGAAATTATTATCACTACTTCTTACTACCTGTTCAGGTTGCACGCAATTACGCTAATGTGTAATGATAAGGTGATTGTGAGATGAAATGGAGGAACTACAGTATTAAGTGGAATCCGAACCACGGCGGAGGCTTGGAATTCCACACATTCACAAGTTGTGATTAAAACACGTCTTGTCAGAGGTGAAGGGAGGGTTTGGCAATCAGATAAATCTGTGCTGGGACCGAAGATTTAACCCCGGACCCCAGGCCTAAAGTCTGACACCTTACCCCTATACCGCCAGGTCACCATATGGTAAGAAAAAGAAAAAAATATGGTGCGACATACAGACGTTACCTAAAAATAAAGATATTGTCTAAAAACTCGTAAAATATGTGAAAAGAAATAATATACATTGTTACATTATTATTACATTATGGGAAAAGATCATCACACTCTCCCAGGGAGCATTAATTAAATAGTATACACTTTTAAAAAAAATATGAAAAAGAGGAATATTTATGTTCACCAAAGGGTATTAAAATCAACTACCTTATTTCCCAGACCACCATTTATATATTATTATTATTTATATATTTACCTATAGCCCGGATACTATTGGTTTTATAAAAATATATTTCAAATAAAAGTTTTTTTTTTACTATCAATGGTCCTACAACTTTCTTATGATAAGTTATTAAGTGTCTCCAAAAGTGGTGGAGATATGAAAGAAATTATAAATTTCTAATTAGTCTAGTAAGACGCGGTGCTAATAATACTAATAATCTAATTAGTCAAAACGTATCCTCTAAGTAATTTTAATGTAAAAATGAGATGAGTCATTTTTTTCGATGACGTGTAGGTTGGCAATAGAATCCCGGCCAGGTGTAAAGCAGGTGGCTCAACACTTTACTTCCAAACAAATGCGGGTTCACTTAGTTTAGATGCTATCCTACCCTGTCAGTGTAGTAAATACGCGATATGTCGGACTCTTATTACGTTCGTCGAAAGACAATAGCAGAATAGAAATGGGTTCATGTGACGAGCTTTAAAACAAATCATAAAAATTTCCGTCTCATTGGCGTGATCTGTTCTACTAAGTTTCAACTCATCTCTATTTAGTCCGTTTTGCCTGAGAACCCTATCAATTCTCAAAACCAGTCATTTTAAATATAATTCCCTTGCACGTGAAACTGCATGTGCTATAGAGCTAAAAACAAGCAAACAGCGGTTGTTACGTGGAGATTTGAAATAACCTGTTAATGGAAAGCATGTGTATTGGATTGTACCATGACACTGCATTGTAATTTGAAAACACTAATGACGACAATCAAAACAGTGGTTCCCAAACTGTGGTACGTATAATTATTACCGGTGGTATGCCATGAGAAGTCAATCAAAGAAAAAGAAAATCAAAAGTCGGAAAAAAGATATGACCTTATAAAATCTTATAAATGTATGGCTTCCATATCCAACCAAACTTATAAGAAATTTAACTAGTGGTTGTAAGGGCGGCAACATTGGTTCAAGCTCAGATATCTGGTGCAACCTCGCAGTCTGTGTTATTATATCCTTGCGCACCGTTAAATATTTACCGAGAATAGTAAATATTCAGCATTATCTCGATGGAGCTCCAAATTGCGGTAATTGATGGTTATGGTAAGCCATTCGAAAAATTTGGGAATTGCTGATCTAAAATAATAATATCTATCCATTAGAAAATAATATATATTGAAAACAAGCTTTTTTTTTAGTATGCATTGCAAGGCATTCTGGGTCACCTAACAGCTGGTGAATTGCAGCGACACTCAAGGAGATTCTGTTATACATTTTCGGCGAATGAATTAAGCTTTATTCAGACGCAAAGCAGAGAAAGAAATGTTTTTGGTATCGTGTGCCACCAGGGTTTGTCAGCTAAACATTCCTGATTTTCTACTCTACTGGCAGTGGCCAATGTGTAACCATCTTCTGAGGTTGGGACACTATGTAGGTGCAGTTACTTTACCCCGATGAGATGACGTAATGACAAGAATTATGATTATGCGGTGCAAATAAAAGTCTTAAACTTATCTTAAAACTATTTTATCAGCATTTTAGAAAACATTCTAAATTATCAACTGAAGTAAATAACGTTATTAGTAATAATGGATAAGATTTTAATAGTTAGTGTTGAGTTTAATGTCAATTTAAAGTTAATGGAAGATTATGAGCTCGAGAAGTCAAACTATATAAATTATACAATAAGGCACAAAAATATATCTTAAATATGTAAACAATAAAATAACATAAAACACAGTAAGAAAAATATGAATTTTAAACTATATAACTGAACATTAGACAAATTTAATTTCGTAGCATTTGGCTACAAGGAAAAATAGAACAAGTCAACGATAACAAATACTCACCCCATTTCACCATCCTAGCGGCGCTGTACTCTGAACCGAGAGAGACGACAACACTGCCGACAGCAATTCCACCGCACAGACAACTGACCAGCTCCACCTAAGAATCTAAACGCGCCTACTAGAGGTCGCCATGTGCTAAAGCTATTCCAAAGAACTTGAGAAGAAAAGAGATATCAGTCTCACATAGTGCCCGAACATTCCAATTGCTTCGAGAAATGAATGGAAGCTCGTCTTGTCACTTGCATTTCCCTCCCGGTGTATTAGACTCCTTGGTTCCCCTATATTTTTTTCCTTTGTTCCGTGTTCCCTGAGTTTAGCAAATCGTATATAAGACCGGCGTAGGAAAGCGTCCGGCACTCTCCGACATTGCTCGGACTTAATCGGATGAAGCCGGGGGCTTCAGCATTAATTATAAAATGTAAGGGTAAATTTATTTTCGGTGTAAATATTCTTTATTTGTTATTTTTCAAAATTCCCTTTTGGCTTGTTATTATTTATACTTTCAAATTAGTAACTGTTTGAATCTGATAAAACTTAAATTTTCCACGTTGTATTTAAATAGTATAATTTATATATATATATATCAGTCTAGTTTGTAGGGATACATTTTGGGATATAACTATTGAGCTGATAGATAAAAGAAAAGAGCATCTAAAGTATACATTTTAGATCTCGCCTTTTTTATTACGCTAGTTAGATTTTTCTTGTCTGCGTAATGTTTAATTTAGATGTTATTATTAATTTTTCTTGGTTACTATCCTGTATTGTTAATATTGTGATTGATAAATTTAGGGTTATATGATTTTAGTTTATGATGGGATATAGTAGAAATCTGTGGACGATGCCCATTTTGATTAGTTGAATAATTATGAATAATAGAATGCAGACGTTAGATAGTCACATGGTTCGTATTAGGATAATATTGAATAACTTCGTATACAAAGTTCCGCGAAAAATAATAATCTAAATGATTCTTTGTTGTATATATTCTAAAAAAATTGTTATTTAATTGAAAGTAAAGACAATCTTAACTTAAATCCTTCTAGCTCATTGCAGATTGTGAATTTAATGAAGATCGTAGGAGCTATTATATATTTCCACGTAATAATTTTAACATGTTACATACACATATATATATATATAAAACTATTTATTTAATTCTGATATTTATAATAAACATATACATGCACTTCTTGAAATTTATTTAATGTTATTGTTAGTGAAAATACCCTTAGGCTTAGAAACTATATCTGTCCTTCCTGAATTTCAAATATTATTATATTTATATTCTGGAGACCGACCGTCATGTTTTTCCCGTACCTGGATTGAGTTGCGTGCCCTGGGTTTCTTTTGTGCACCCAGCATTCAAAACTATTACTCATACAACTCACTCCTGTTGCTTTCGTTATCATATTAACTTATTTTTATGAGATTTGGACCCTCCATTGTAGGATTTTGAGATATTTAGGGTTCAATTTTATGATGTTAGTTTGAGCTCTCAGAGTGATTAATAATGAGATTAATATGATTTTATTGGATTTGTTAAACACTATAAGAAACCAATAACATTTTTAAAATTTATTAAAAATATTTTAAAGTAAAAGGATATTTTATCACAAAAAATAGTAAGTAAAGATATACATAATGTTGACTAGAAATGTTCTATCAATTTTAAAGCTAGAAACATTTGATACCATTTTTTGTAATGTAGTAAGTATCTCAATCTTATAATCTTCGATCGACTTTAATTCGAGAAAAATACCTTTGACACTGCCGGGAATCGAGCCTGGGCCCTATAAATTAGTAGCCAGGACCAAGAAGCCTGTAACAAAGCATGGTGACTCCACCCCTCCCTATCTCTTGCAGACTATATTGGAAGGTTCGTCTCTCGACAACGTCCTGTGGGTTGATGACACGGCGTCGGGCATGGCGATGGTTTGCAACAGTAGCTTCGCCTTCTTGACAACATATCGCCTCTCGGACAACCTCTTAACGAAGGAGTCAGGCCCACCCTGTAACCCCGTCTACCTCCAACTGAGCAACGTCAAGGACCAACTCGGCATCGGAGTCCGCAAGGATTGGCCCTACCTGCGACTCTTCAATTACTAGTGAGAACCCACCGTGATGGTCCTTTGGTTCGAGCTCTAACCAGGAATATTTCTGTACACTGTTTTCCGTTTAGTCTTCTTCTGTGCAAATTCCGCTTAGTTCCCTTATTATTAAACCTCCCCAAAATAGATTTGATATAATTCGTTAGCAATTTCTATAAAAAAAATCACACATAATTAGGGTTGTTTAAATAGGTATTTTTCCCTTCGAATCAAGTTTGTATGAAAACGAGTTTTTTTTAGTTTGAGTAGTATAGATTAGGGCTGTCCAACTTGAAGTTAGCTTAGGGCCTCATTTTATATTCCTAGACAGTGTGAGGGTTGCACACGTGGAAATTAGGCCTATAGCAGTGTCAACGGTTTTTTTTCTCGTTTATACTCTGACCAATCTCAGCACTCTCTTTAGTGTACGGTATTTTCAGTTTTTGGATCAATTAAACAGATGAATGTTACACGTTAAGCCTGTATACGAATAATTAATATATCACATTAAAAATATTATAATTATTACAATATAGTACAGTACAACAAATAATATACATAATAAATACTACCCAATTTAAGTCTGATCATGTTTAAGTAATTCTTGGATAACATTTTTTTTTAACTTTTCTAATGCATCGTGGGCCGTAAATATGCAGCCGAAGGCCGTATGCGGCCTGCGGGCCTTCAGTTGTACAGGTTTGGTATAGTGCATTATTTGTACAATAAATATTTCAAGTCGAATTTCTTTAATAGCTCTATGTATAAACCATTAATAAGTAGAGATATTATTTTTTGTGAAAAAAACTACAATCATAAAAATTCGAATTTTTAAATAAATTTAATGTAACTATACATATTTAATCAGACAAAATGAATTATTGAAGGACTCTATTTGACATAAAATTATATTTTAAAACTGAATAAAATTAATAAAATTTAGGAGTTTTCGAGGAAAAGATAGAAAATTGCAAATACTGGAATTTTTTGAGTTTTGTAAAAATCTTTAGGTCGAGTTCAGCCAGATACTATAAAAATCGACTCGAACTCAAATTTTTGAGTACTTGCACATCTCTACTCTACTACAGTAGCCCCATGGCTTCTTTGGAGCTGACTTCTGACAGTCAACATTTAGGTATATACCTAAATTTTGACCGTCAGAAGTGACAGCTGCTAAACACATGTTTTTGCAGATTATTTGGTTCGGCGTTGGCATACATAATTTGGTCTGGTAACTTTTCAAAGCTTTTAGCTGTCAGATGAGAGCAGTCAGTCAGTACCAAAGAAGTCATGGGGCTAATGTAATAATACTCGCATAATAATATGTAATTATTGTTGAATGATTTTTTTTGGGGTGCAGTATCAAAGTTTCTTTCTACCAAAATACTAATGTGTATGACCTACCAAATGAGTTTAGCTTGATAGTCGACATGCATTCACAAATAAAGAAATAAAATTTCATTGGTTGAAATATATTAACATATGCTTTGAAAATACTTCCCCAACAAGTTTACACTAAATTAAAGGCTGCCTCTAAGTGCAGAAATACATAACTAAAAGCTTAGGAGGGTTTTCCCAAATAAAAATCAAGTCACTGAGGCGTGTTGAGAGAATAGTTATTTCTCGAAACTAAACTATAAACACGGTCCTTGATGTGTCAATCCCCATTTGACTTGACATTTTATATACTGGGAGATTGGCTGACACCCGAGAGTCCATCGAAAGATGAAGGCCTGATGGTTTTTTTTTCAGTCTGAAGCGCTTGGACGAGGCTGGTGTCCTTGTCAGACTGCAGACCAAGTGGAACGTACGAGGCAACGAAGAGTCCACCGAGAAAAAGCAGAAGAGCATCGACTTGAAACAGGTCTTGCCACTGTTCCTGTTGGTCTGTGTCGGGCTGGTGGCCTCTTGGGGTTGGCTGTTACTAGAAGTCACCGTTAATAAGAGAAACAGGGCTGCGAGGAAGCCACTTCACCAGAGGAAGGGGACTATCCCTCTTGGTTTGTGTCAAGAGTCGTGACTGGGGCATCGTAACCTTGGAGGACCGCCTCACGCTATTTAAGAAGTAGCTTAGCGTACAATCTGAATGGGTAGTAAGACGCGGGGCTAAAAATAAAAATAAAGGTTTTTTTTTGGCACGGCGTCTTAGTACCCGTTCGGTTATACGCCTATGTACTAGTCACACTAATGTATTAGGGATCAGGAAATTTTAATTTAGAGGAAGTGCAGCCCCATTTGCGTTGAAGAAGAATGGAAAACCATTTAGGGAAAACTACACACACTGCACCCAACCAGGATCGAACCCCGATCTCTCCATCTTCGGCAGTCTAGTCTACTGCAAGAGTAGCGCGTTAGACCATGCGGCTACCAAAGCGGGTGCATCCTAATTATTAAATTTAGTTTGATTGTCACCGACAGGATTATATATTAGTTATCATTATAATCACTTAAAAAAAAGTAAACATATAGCTAAAACCTTAACCAGAAGTACAACCTCACCCAAAATGACCGCTAGTTTGAAAATCACTATGATAATTAATATCACTATTGGCAATAAAATACTCAAATTACCGTCCAATTTTCATTTTTATATTTCTTGCAGTCAACATTAATATGTTACTATATTATTGATTATATATTATAGGCATTGATAATATCTATCAAAAAGGTATATCACATCACATGATTTGGCGTATTAATATATAAACGTATATCTAGAAGCATTTCTTACTGTCAGATAAGGTTATAATTATGAAAACTGGACCGTACGTTTGGTATTAGACTGTATAAACATGTCAAATTTATGCTGTCATGGGTTCATTTATACCTCAAATCAATATTATGATTTTTTCCAATAATGAAACACATTTATTACAACAGATCTGATGCATTTATTAGTATATTCACGCCCTTTCTATTATTTGTGGCTAAAAAATTAAGCTTGAATTCAATTTATACTAATTTAAATAAAATGGTCATGTGGGTTATGGATTTGATTTCCTTCCAAGAGATATTTAAAATAGTAGAGAATTATTTTTATGGTATGTATTTTAAATCTCAATAACAAAATAATCTTTTAAAATATTTAATATGTAAATATTTCCTAAACTTTGATATTGTGTAGCTAAATTTTAAACAAAATATATATTTTAATTATTTATACTTAAAACTAAATAATGTGTCACAAATAATGACTAAACATCAAGGTCATAGTATTTTTAATATTGAATAATGGGAAGGGAAAGTGAATATTAAAAGTGTAGCACTTAATTATCTCTCATTAAAATTAATATGTATATTTTAAAATATTATGAACTTATTTACAACGTTCCTTTAAATCCAGAGCAAGCATTCAAGGACCATTGAGATTAATCTGTGTAGAAACTAGAACCAAATATATCTACTGAAGAAACATTTTATTTATTGTGGCCAAAATTTATTTTTTAAATAAAAATTGAAAAAATACAGACCTTAAACACCTTGAAGTGGGGGGATGTAAGAAACGCGAGCTAAGGTCAGTGTTTTTGGGAATTTTAGAGTAAAACAATTATTTTTTTGGCAAAAATAATTAAAATATTTAGTTAATCATAGAGTTTAATTTTATTCACATGGTGACCTCTACAGTTATTTAATATGTCATGAACATAACGATACTAGATGAAACACTTTTTAAACGAAGAGAAAAAAAACTGTCATTAAATTCCAGGACACTCTTGTAGGTATTAAATAACTGTTTATTTCAGTATGTGAAGAAAATTAAGCTAAATGTTCCTACTGAAGAAATATTTGATTAAAAAAAATGTTTTTATATAAAATTTCCATCACATATCCACTCTCACCTTAAGCTATTCCCATCCGAACAATCCAACATCGTCAAACATTAAATACGTCAATTTTAATAAAGCGCTACAATTTTAATGGATACAAGATAAATAACACTCTCATGATAGAACAAACAGAAATATATTCTGCAATATATTTAAGAAAGTAGTGACCAAAGGCAGATGGACTACCAAAATGTTGAACAGTCACCAAACTCACACCACACAACAATTTCTTCAGACGAAAAAGAATCACACCTTACTAAAGTAATGTTCTTTCAAATAACGTCAGGTATATTTAATACACACTCATTCATTTATCTGTGTTAGTTCATTATATCAATATGTCTTCAATTTAGCCTTTTATATATTTCATAGAGGTATTATATTCTTATAAAAATTATTTTGGCAGGTATTATTCACGTCAAGCGAGGCTCGTCTTTGGCATATAGACTTAAATATTTTTGGCACAATGATAGGAAAATACTGGATAACAAACACATGAAAAAACTTTCGGTTGTCATATCTTCTGAAGGAGTTCATTTTTAAACACAGTTAATTGAGTATTTTGACTTAAAAGCTAAGTAAATTGATTCTATACATATTTTTTGGAATAAACAATTCATATTTATGGTATAAATAATATTAATATTAGTAAGTTTTTGTCATTTCATTAGAACATGTGGTTTATTCATAATTTACATATAGTTGAGGTGGAATTCAAACCAAAATTAAAGCAAACCTTCCAAATAACTGTTAATATCAATAGTTTATTTCTTATTTTGTAACTAATAACTTAACATAGTTAATATATTTTATAATAAACTTATTGATACACTGTAGAGATATTTTAATAATTATTTTGGGGAGACATTACATTCAGTTATTCCATAAACAATTTAGGCACTGCCTTGGTAACTAAACCAAAAATTCTGAAAGTGTTGCAAACATGTTTTTAATTTTATATTCATATAGTTTTTAGTACTAATGCTATACATAGAGTATAGTAAATTATATAAAATATAGCGTTATATACTTCCATATAGTATTACATAAGAAACACTTTTAAAAAATGTTAATGGTTTTAGTTAATTTTAAACAGTTGTACACAGTTGTACACACTACATAAAATGATAGATTGAAAAAAAAGGGTTAATTTACATAAGTATTTTAAAATTTGAAGAAAAAACTAATTCAAATGATACTAAAAGTTAGACAAAAACATCACAGTAATACCAGCCAGTTCTTTGACCTAAAGAGAAGGTGGTGTTGATATTTAACAAATAATATGAAACATATAAAGAGTGAAGGAGAAAAGGGGGAAAGTCCAATTTTAGCTCAAATATAGTTAGTGTTGTCATCGTTAAATTAATTGAAAAACAAATATTTTCTGGGGTGCTTATTAGACTTGAGATATAAAAGTAAAATATGTGTAGTGTGAATTTCCCTCCTTTTCCCCTGTAACCTTCATACGTTACGGAATTTCTTAACATAATAAACATTTTCAAGTAATATTTGTTTCCAATTTAAGACTATACCTACTAATATATTAATTAGTATTTATTAAATATAATTACCTAAAAAAAAGCTTCAAACTATATAAATGCACCTCCTTTAGGCCTTTACAAATGTCACCAAGTTGTATATTTCGGGGATATTTGATAAAATTCTTTGTTGCAAATCAAATTGGAAAAGAGGGAAACCCTAAAGAAACCCACAATTATGAAGTAAAAAAAAGAAGAAGATATTACTATCTACGCCGGTGGTAAAGTGGTCTAAGGAGTTATACTCGCACTACACTAAGTCTGCATTGATGTGTAGGTTTGGGTTTGAAAGTAAATATTAAGATCACATTAATTGCTTATTTTTCAATTTAGCTGTGTTTATAATTTTATCTTAATACATTTTCGAGTAATGGTAAAATACTTTCGTAAAAATAGATGTTAGATAAATTTTTATAACCATGCAGCCTCTTCAATTATATTGAGGATATTAAATTAGGCCTAATATATATTTATGTTACTTCTGTGCTTCAAACATAAACGAAATTGTTTTAAGTTTGGGAAGACATGAAATTAAGGATAATAAATTGAGATGCTCCAAAATTGTACCAAATATGGTCAGCATTTTTCTGTTAATTCGTGCAAAGATTAGAAACCTTAGTAAAATATTAAAATAACATTGTATCGCTACTTCAATTAATTTATATATTGACCCGATTCAGTGGCCGTATGGTTTAACGCGCTAATCTCGTGTTAGACTAGACTGCCAATGACCGGGAGATCAAGGTTTAAATCTCAGTCGGCTGTACTGTAGGTGGTTTTTTCAAAATTATTTTTCGCCCCCCCCCCCGCCCCCTACACGTCAATTCGGGTACATTTCCTATAAATATAACCTCCCAAATCCCTGAAATCATTAGCGTAATTAGTACACAAACGTATAACCCTAATGGGTAGTAAGACGCGGTGCTAAAAAAAGTATATATTATTTAGTAGTGGGAACACCATAAAATCCCCAATAGTCCATTAAAATTAATGTTAGCTACTTTATCAGCTTAAATTTGAAGGAGAATGTATATTTACATACACACATACACAAATAACTGTTCACTGTTTAAATATAACAAATAAACATGATGCATAATATCAGTTGGTACAAATAGTGATAATAATAAAATGAATTAGGTCCTGGTTGTTAAATTTGTCATATATTATTAATATTAACATTATGAACTGCAATAGATTTAATTTAGTTCTATTTCTTGCCTGTATATAATCAGATTGGCGATGACAAGTAACACATTTTTTTAAGACATATCAAACATTTACTAAATTAACTTTTTTAAGGTTATTCAACAGTAAAAAATGTATTGAACAATTTTAATAAGTGGACTATAGTATTATTATTGTTATTTTACTATTGTTAAGGTCAAGTATCTGATGTATGTGGCTCAAATTTAGTATAATTAGAAATTTATATGAAGTGTCCACAATTAAATATTTATAATATTAATATTATAAGTATTCCACTGTGTACAACTCAAATGAATGTCTGGTTATACTAAATTTCAGCCCCATACTTAAAAATGGTACATTAAAAGCACAAAATATCAAGTTTCATTCCTTATAACGCATGCACTGTAATGATTTTATTTTATTGAATCACCATTTACAGCTTGCTAAATTTGTGCAATAGCATTTTATTGTCGAGTGTCCTTAAAGTTCTCATAGGCCACACTAAATAGCTGTTATATATATAGTCAATTTTGATGGTTGTAAGATGATTAAAGTAACCTGGACCTATGGTAACCTATGGTAATTAGTATATTGGAGACTCTACATGTATTTTTATATACTCTTAAGAAATTATTTCCAATATTTAAAGAAAATTAACTGACTAACAAAACTATTTGTTATATTTAAAGGGCCAACAAGATACAGAGAATGAGGGACAAGTCCACATGTTTACATAAAATATTTAAAAAAAATCAAATTTAGAATACATACATTATTTCACAAACAATTCCTATTTATAAATATCTGACTGACAAATTTTAGTGCGTAGATTTTTGTAACTGTGATTTGTGAACTTAATTTAAAACAGTTGCAAGACTGAGCATCGAATTTATAATGAGTTAAGGTACAAATTAGTTTTACACGTGAACACACCGACAAACAAACAAATAAAGGTAACAAACACGCAATTGAGTTGTAAATTATTGGTTTAACTTCCCCAAAATTATGTAATTTTTTTCTGAGCAGCGAATTAACAAAACTAAACTTTAAAAATAAAATTGTTTGAAAACAAAATTAATTAACAGCAAAAATAGGTAATAGTTATTTTATCAGGGGTTTATAAAATATAAGTATAACTACAAATAAGGTGGTTTAGAAGGGATCGCCAGTTAATGTACACATTTTTACAATTTTTATAGAAAAAATATTTTGATCAGAATAAATAAAATATTGCTTCATTAGATATATTTAGTATAATTTTCTTTCCATGGTGATATCAACAGTTGTTGAATATCTGTCAAGGGTGTCCTGGAATTTAATGACAAATTTTTCTCTTCAGTTAAAACATTTATAGTCAAATTACACTGCGCTATGGACCGATATACAACAACTGTTGATATCACCATTGGAAGAAAATTAATCTCTCTGATTGTACTGGCGAAATATTTTATTTATCTTGTCAAAAAAAGTTTTCTCATAAAAACTGCAAAAAATACTACTCGTAACTCGCGTTCTCTACATTCTCACCTTGAAGTACTCTCTCAACGCTTCTCGAATATTAGTCCTGAGCATCTAACCAGGACTTTTTCTCTTAGTGTGAAAAAAGTTTATATTTAAATTCCAACATGCTTATGAAATATATTCAAGAACTGTTGATATTAATACGTGTATAAATTAAACCAAACGTTTCTACTGAAATAGTGTTCTATTTGTTTTGGACAAAACAAATTTTTTGCTATTAAAACTATAAAAAAGTGCCTTAGCTCTTATTCCCTTTCATACCACCTTAAGCAACGATCTGTGCCAGCCCATGGACAACCGGTTGGGTAACAATGCTTTAAAAGATTACTACATCCAATCCTTAAAAAAAAAAAAAAA
>CABFOV010000316.1:129861-145246 GCA_902141375.1 Timema poppense
AGGTAGTATGCTAGGATAGGGAGGTAGTATGCTAGGATAGGGAGGTAGTATGCTAGGGTAGGGAGGTCGTATGCAAGGATAGGGAGGTAGTATACTAGTATAGGGAGGTAGTATGCAAGGATAGGGAGGTCGTATGCAAGGATAGGGAGGTCGTATGCAAGGATAGGGAGGTCGTATTCAAGGATAGGGAGGTAGTATGCAAGGATAGGGAGGTCGTATTCAAGGATAGGGAGGTAGTTTGCTAGGATAGGGAGGTAGTATGCAAGGATAGGGAGGTAGTATGCTAGGATAGGGAGGTAGTATGCTAGGATAGGGAGGTAGTATGCTAGGGTAGGGAGGTCGTATGCAAGGATAGGGAGGTAGTATGCAAGGATAGGGAGGTAGTATACTAGGATAGGGAGGTCGTATGCAAGGATAGGGAGGTAGTATGCTAGGATAGGGAGGTCGTATGCAAGGATAGGGAGGTCGTATGCAAGGATAGGGAGGTAGTTTGCTAGGATAGGGAGGTAGTATGCAAGGATATGGAGGGAGTATGCGAGGATAGGGAAGTGTGGAGAATGTTAGTGAGGATCGATTAAGTAATGAGTTGTTTTTGTGCTATATGCACAGCTTCTTGCCTACCCCTTAAGGTAACAGCGTGGTTTGGTATGCAAGTATGTACTGATTGCGATATTAGATTATTATTAAACTATAATAATAGCTAGAAAAGTGTATTTCGATTTATACAACTAATAATTTTTATGGCACATTACCTAAATGCTAATAAAGGTACTTCTTGAGCATATTCAAAATATATTATTGACTTCATGTACAGACTTTCAAATCTTGTTCAAATGAACTCCCCCAGAAATATATATATACATATTTTTCCAGAGGGTGTTACAGTAAACGTACAGACGACATTCAAAATCAAGAGGTATTCTCTTTTCCATGTTGAGAAATGTAAATTTTGAAGACGTAACGGAGAGGGAGAGCCTAAAACGAACACAGTGGTACGGAACACTCACACGGATATCTCCTGTATCTGAACTCTCTTCTTCATCATGCCGGGGGTCTGAGGGCAGCCCTGCTGACGCAAGATACCACCGCCGCTCACTTGGTTACACTGAGACGGAGGTTGGGCTTTAGGGGGAGGTGGGGGCTCGGGGATAGAAGGACTAGTCAAATTGGTCGGCTGTTGCGTCTGTGGCACAGGGGGCTCTTCTTGGTTCGGCGCGTAGCTCGGCGGTTGTTGCAGTGTTGCGACACCGCTCGGACAGTTCAGTCTGCTTTTAGCGCCGGAAGTGGGCGAACACTTGAACTCTTGCAACGGAAGGTCCACCATGGCACCCGACGCGGACGGGTGAATGTGCTGCTGCGAGGATGACAAGGAGATGTGGTCGACCAAGGGGTGCTTCCCCTCGAAATGGTGGACCTCCCCCGAGCTGCTACTGCAGCTGCCGGCCTCCACCAGTTCCTCTTTTTTCTTGTCACCAAAGTGTCCCGCGCCCTCGGATCGATCTCTCTGATGGTAGATCCCGGCGAAGATGAGGATGTTGAGCAGGAGGAGAAAGCAGCCCACGGCGATGGTGATTGTGAGGGCCGTGGTGTAGCTCTGGTAGTGACTAGAGGCGAGTCTCCTCAGCAAGTTGTTGTTGTTACTGTTACTGGGAGGTCGGGGTGCGCCTCCCGAGGTGGAGTTGGGCGGGCACTCCGTAGTGGTGGACGCTGGTTCGTGGCTCACCACAGGTGACGATGGTATCCTGGTTGTTGGTGACGAGGTGAATGGAGTTGTGGTGGTGGTCGGCGTTATTGGAGGGGTGTACACTATGTTAGGCCTTTGCTGCGTCTGGGGTCGAACTTGCCCTAAAACAATAAATACTAACTAAGGGCAGTATTTATTTTCGAAATTCCGAAGTCAGCCAATCCTCCTGAACTGCTTGCTATTTCCCATGCAAGGTGATTGGTTAACTCCCCAGTCTAGAATGATTATAAGTATATTCTTTAAATTTAAAAATGACACCTGGACACGGGCGTTGAACCCAGGGTCTTTGGATTAGTAGGCCTACACTAATGCTATAACCACTGAGATATCAAGGATTCCTACCTTTAAAATAAGATATAAGAACTACCCTGGACACGGGAAGACTCCTGCTCATTAGTTAGAGCATCGGTGTACGAAGCAAAGGTCCCGGGTTTGAGTCTCATGTTCCCATGTCATTTTTCAATTAAAATAATATGATAATTAGATGCGACCTAAATCGTAACTAATAAATATAATAACTTGGCTATTAAATCCATCATAACTATGATTATCTTGATATTAACCTTAATACATTTTATAAACGCGTTTTTATACTCTTTTTAATAGACTCATAAAGCTAAATGACTTCACAACTCAATGTTGAGTACAAAAAACCATATATTTTCAGAAACGGATATTTGATTCTGTTATCTGACACAAGCGAACACTATTTAGTAGGGTTCTTTATTTTCCGTCTTTTAATGGCTAGGAAGCTCCTAATATCAATTCCTATACAATAATACCAACGCATAATTAAATGTCATCAATGTTGACCAAAACAAGTTTTTATCTTTATTAGTCACATATAATTCGAATCAAGGTCAAAAATAAAATTTAACAATTAATAATTAGCTCTTCATCCAAAACAAATTGTTTGACGTGAAAACATTTTTGTATAAATTTGTCTGATACTCAGGATCGATTTATTTGTGGTCAACCGTTCTAACCACTAGTCCGTAGGAATAGGCGGGAAATGAAACTCGCATCCATTCTCTCCTAACTGAGAGCTCTAAGACTGGAAATCATCTCTGAGGGAACGGCATAGTTACTTTTGGGAAACAGTGTTGTGATTCTTCTTGTTTTTGTGTTGTCAATCTCCCCTCAAGTATAAGAAGTTTTGCAACGCTTGTTAGTCAAGGTTGCCAATAGCTCCGTCTTACCCCACTACACCATTTCCTGACATAATGGAAAGCGAGGATATTTGGCAACAGTTGACCAAGAGAGAGGGAGAGATGGAGATTTAATCATAAGATCTCCAATTCCCTCAGCGATGATATTGGGTGTAGGGATGAGGTTAGAATCTTAATGGGTTTCGTGTTTGAATCCCAAGTTGAGGACTTACACAGTTTAATTTTCCTATGAAAGAGTCTTTTTAAAATACAAACATATAATTCTACGGCCAGCATTGATAACATTATACCAATGTGCTGTTTTTATTTTATAGATATTGATAATATCTATCAAAAATTACCTCTGAGAATCATTTGACTTGATTTATGAGTACGTGAAATAAGATATAGTAGCTTTTACAGTTTACAGATAAGGTTCTTAATATGAAAACTCAGCTGACGTATACAGATATCATACAGAACAAAAGTGGTCCAGGAATCACTATAATTATGAGGTGCTTATAGTCCAAATCTACATAAAAAAAATCGATTATTCAACATATACACATTTATTTGGTGCCTATAAATATAATTCATTCTCAAAATTATATCAACAATTTAATTTTTATCTTTTTTCCCTTCATCTAAATGTTCAAGACAAGCACAAATAACTTAGTTCCAAAAATGGTTAACTTTATATTGAAACATAAATTAGGCTGTATGTTCCAGAAATATGAATATTTTTGGAGTTTTCAACCCTGTTTCTCGCTCAATATATTATATTAATATCAATTTATTAGAAACAGGTCAGATATGAGAGATTATTTTTTATAAATTTGTATAAAAATATTGCTAATGTTTGCCAATTTTATTAGTCCACGCTCACATACTAATGGGGCGGGCGATCAACAATCAAGACATCTTAAAGCTCAATACAATTTGAATGGCAATTTTATCTGTATTTTAAAATGATTGTGTGGGGTTTATCTGTTACTGTGCGAGTATGTTACTGTATCAACGTCAGCGATATATACCGGCGTGGTCGGCTTCTACCGAAGAGCTTAGAGGGAAGTCTAAACAGGAAATGTAAAACGTAGCACTAAAACAAAGTGTGTTACCTTCGTAAAACTGCGCCCCTTCCTCCAGGAAGTGGTGATGCCTCATGTTAAGGTCGTCTCCCCCTGGCCTGTGGAACTGAGGGATCAGGTTCAACCACAGGGACATTTTGTGGCCCCGGTAGTGGTTGTGCATCCTGGCCTTCGTCCCTGAAAACAACACCAACAATATTATATTATATAGTATATTAATACAACACTCTGCACAGGGACATGTGATTGTGCATCCTGGCCTTCGTCCCTGTAAACAACACCAACAATATTATATTATATAGTATATTAATACAACACTCTGCACAGGGACATGTGATTGTGCATCCTGGCCTTCGTCCCTGTAAACAACACCAACAATATTATATTATATAGTATATTAATACAACACTCTGCACAGGGACATGTGATTGTGCATCCTGGCCTTCGTCCCTGTAAACAACACCAACAATATTATATTATATAGTATATTAATACAACACTCTGCACAGGGACATGTGATTGTGCATCCTGGCCTTCGTCCCTGTAAACAACACCAACAATATTATATTATATAGTATATTAATACAACACTCTGCACAGGGACATGTGATTGTGCATCCTGGCCTTCGTCCCTGTAAACAACACCAACAATATTATATTATATAGTATATTAATACAACACTCTGCACAGGGACATGTGATTGTGCATCCTGGCCTTCGTCCCTGTAAACAACACCAACAATATTATATTATATAGTATATTAATACAACACTCTGCACAGGGACATGTGATTGTGCATCCTGGCCTTCGTCCCTGTAAACAACACCAACAATATTATATTATATAGTATATTAATACAACACTCTGCACAGGGACATGTGATTGTGCATCCTGGCCTTCGTCCCTGTAAACAACACCAACAATATTATATTATATAGTATATTAATACAACACTCTGCACAGGGACATGTGGTTGTGCATCCTGGCCTTCGTCCCTGTAAACAACACCAACAATATTATATTATATAGTATATTAATACAACACTCTGCACAGGGACATGTGGTTGTGCATCCTGGCCTTCGTCCCTGTAAACAACACCAACAATATTATATTATATAGTATATTAATACAACACTCTGCACAGGGACATGTGGTTGTGCATCCTGGCCTTCGTCCCTGTAAACAACACCAACAATATTATATTATATAGTATATTAATACAACACTCTGCACAGGGACATGTGGTTGTGCATCCTGGCCTTCGTCCCTGTAAACAACACCAACAATATTATATTATATAGTATATTAATACAACACTCTGCACAGGGACATGTGGTTGTGCATCCTGGCCTTCGTCCCTGTAAACAACACCAACAATATTATATTATATAGTATATTAATACAACACTCTGCACAGGGACATGTGGTTGTGCATCCTGGCCTTCGTCCCTGTAAACAACACCAACAATATTATATTATATAGTATATTAATACAACACTCTGCACAGGGACATGTGGTTGTGCATCCTGGCCTTCGTCCCTGTAAACAACACCAACAATATTATATTATATAGTATATTAATACAACACTCTGCACAGGGACATGTGGTTGTGCATCCTGGCCTTCGTCCCTGTAAACAACACCAACAATATTATATTATATAGTATATTAATACAACACTCTGCACAGGGACATGTGGTTGTGCATCCTGGCCTTCGTCCCTGTAAACAACACCAACAATATTATATTATATAGTATATTAATACAACACTCTGCACAGGGACATGTGGTTGTGCATCCTGGCCTTCGTCCCTGTAAACAACACCAACAATATTATATTATATAGTATATTAATACAACACTCTGCACAGGGACATGTGGTTGTGCATCCTGGCCTTCGTCCCTGTAAACAACACCAACAATATTATATTATATAGTATATTAATACAACACTCTGCACAGGGACATGTGGTTGTGCATCCTGGCCTTCGTCCCTGTAAACAACACCAACAATATTATATTATATAGTATATTAATACAACACTCTGCACAGGGACATGTGGTTGTGCATCCTGGCCTTCGTCCCTGTAAACAACACCAACAATATTATATTATATAGTATATTAATACAACACTCTGCACAGGGACATGTGGTTGTGCATCCTGGCCTTCGTCCCTGTAAACAACACCAACAATATTATATTATATAGTATATTAATACAACACTCTGCACAGGGACATGTGGTTGTGCATCCTGGCCTTCGTCCCTGTAAACAACACCAACAATATTATATTATATAGTATATTAATACAACACTCTGCACAGGGACATGTGGTTGTGCATCCTGGCCTTCGTCCCTGTAAACAACACCAACAATATTATATTATATAGTATATTAATACAACACTCTGCACAGGGACATGTGGTTGTGCATCCTGGCATTCGTCCCTGTAAACAACACCAACAATATTAGTACAACACTCTGCACAGGGACATGTGGTTGTGCATCCTGGCATTCGTCCCTGTAAACAACACCAACAATATTAGTACAACACTCTGCACAGGGACATGTGGTTGTGCATCTTGGCCTTCGTCCCTGTAAACAACACCAACAATATATTAGTACATCACTCTGCACAGGGACATGTGATTGTGCATCCTGGCCTTCACCCATTTCTTATAAATCCTAGCTTTCTCATCCTTAATCAATGTAACTTTACGATAGTCCACACGGCTAGTAAGAAGCGGTGCACAAAATAAAATAAAACCTTCAAACATTTTAGGGAAGGTATTAACATCACGATCAGGCCCCCACACCCACTCACTAAAGGTATAATTATTTTTGTCATTACTTCATTTTAAATGCAGCCACGTTCCCCCGCCCAAACTTATACAACACCTTCTTTAGTAGCGGTGACCCCAATAGACATATACCTAATTCCATGTAGAACTGGTTGATGGAGTCGTAAGTGTCCCAAAATGGCGGATGTTGAGTGTTTATATCTTGGTCTTCACTGGGGGCTGCGGAGGGCTTCGACCAGCCGTTGTTCGGACTGTTTGGCTCCCTGGGAAAACACAGAATAAGTGGCCGTTATTGCGCTTCAATTCATTCACTCTGATTTGAGGTAGGCTATTTGACGTTCACTTTATGAACCAAATTATCATAAAAGTACAAAATCTACAAATCAACCTATCTCTAGAAAATACCCAACACCGAGTCCCCCAACCATCGATTTGATTCCAACCTCCTCATCAGCAGTGAACAATTACAATGCGAGTCCACCACCTTAGACCACTCGGCCAGTACTTAAAGCAGGAATAAGAAAAGTGTTTGGCTTCAATACTTTTTTTTTTACCAAATTGTCTTTTTATATCTTGAATATTTGCCTTGCAATCTGTGTAACAAGTATTTTTTGAAGAACATATTTAATTTGCGTAAGGAGAGATTTACATTATAATGCTGTGGTAAATTTGTCACGTGATAGGGAAAACGGCATTTAAATAAAATTGATATAATACTAAACAAGTATTCAAAAACACGAGTGCATAAGGATAATAATTGAAAATTATTCAAACATACAAATTAGCTTAAATAACTTTTGTTAGTAATAAATAAACATAGTAAAATCTAAGAAATAATTATAGTAAACATATAATTCTTACAGTATGGCTTGTGTTTAACCAATTATTATAAAAATATGATAGGAATAATAATTGGTTAGTTACAATTCATACTGTAAGATTTATATGTTTTTATCATAATTTATTAAATTCTAATAAATTTATTTTCAACCAACAAAGGTTATTTAATTTTATCTGTATGTTTTTATAATTTTCAAATGTTATCTATATGTACTCATTCATACTTTTGACTACTTGTTTAGCATTATATACAATTCAGTAGAGCTTAGTTACATTTTTCTCATTTTTTCTTTATGTTAAAGTAGTTGAAAAAAAACCCATACCTTGGGAAAGTTTAATTCACTTGAGCTTGGTAAATAGTTTCTGTAGTATTTCTTAAGCAGGTACTTGTAGGTAACAAAACAAGACTGTCAGTATGGGTATAAGACGCAATTACTATTAACTGTGGTGTGGTGAAGCTCCTAGTTATTAGTGTGGATAGAGTGGTAAGAGTCTTTGTACCGTGTAAAAGGTATTTCTCACCAAGGAAGTTTCAAAACATTACATTGAAAGAACTATTGGAGTTCATTCTGATGTATCACAAAACTAAAGGAGGGTACACTAATCTGGAATGCTTTCCAACATTTCATCTTTTTAATTTGGTTGGAAAAACATTTGTTATCTCTTGATTAACAACAAACTTTTGTTCTAAAATAATATTGCACCCTGTGTAATTTCAAATTTTATTAATGTTTTAATTATTTCTAGTGAAAGCTAACTAAAAATCAATAGATTGTAAAAGTTGAAATTTTCTCTTTTATAACTAAAGCTAGAAAATATGACTATTATCTCTCATAGTTTTTACTAAGTAAATAATAATAATAGAATCCGTGTATAAAATTGTATTTCTGACTGGAGAAAAGAAGTAAACTTTCAGTGGCCCAATTATATCATTTTGGCGGTCAGAATGAAATTGATGTAATAATAATAATAATAATAATAATAATATGATTTTCTAGGAATAAAAACTTAAACGTGATAAGTGAGCAGTGAACACAACGTCTTTTTCTGAATTTTTTAAGATGAATCTAGCTTAGGAGTAGTGTCAAGGATAGCTTCTGTAAGAGTAAAGTTTTGTGAAACAGCAGAATTAAGATATATATATATATATATATATATATCTTAATTGTAAAGTTTTGTGAAACAGCAGAATTAAGATATATATATATACCAGATACTATTCATTGGGCGCATGCTAGTCCTTTCACTCTCTTTCATCATTTCACAAGGATGCCTTTTATCTTAATCTGCAGGATGGAAACCTGTAACGGAGGATGGTAATTTCATTTAAAGCCAAATGGTTTAATGTGCTCTTTCTTATGGTTTGCTGGACTGCCAGGACACATTATAATTACCAATTAAAGGATTATTTGCTGGTTTTAAACACATTTTGGGATTTAAATGTTTAATCTATTTTATCAGTTAGTTCAAAGTCTGGTTTACTAATGACTCGATCTAATAAGTAAGGATTAGAAAGGTAACTAAGAGGAAATGCACCCAGGTAAGCTCTTAGAGGTGATAAAAAACCTGCGTGAAAATTAAATACTGAGAACTGGCCCAACGCATTTTTTCCCCCCGAGATTCAAACCCCAACCTTTCCGTCATGTAAACCAAGTCCTATGCTAGTTTATACGTCTTCTATCAATCAGCTATCGTTGTGGTTGGTACCTTTATAGTGAAACATTGTTTACCTCTGTGGTCTAGTGGTCACAGTTCCTGGCTACAGAGTCAAAGGTCCCGTGTTTAATCCCCAGTGCTTATAGATTTTTTCTGTGAAACAGTGGGTCCAAAAACAAGGTCAACCCAGCCTCATGAGGACAAATGAGGAGCTACTTGAATAAATAGGTAGCAGCAACGGTCTAGAAAACTGAGAATAATGGCTGGAGGGTTCCATGTGCTGACCAAATGACACCCTCTATCCGCAAATGTTAACACCATAATCGCTTATGGTGGCGGCCGCTCGGTCGGTACAGCTCACGCCATAGATATGTTTTTAAATACTATGAAAGCTGTAGTTGACGGTGGTTAATGGTTATTAAGGTGTACCCATATTGATAGGCACGCGGAATAAACGTCATTATCACCTAGTCTGGTTGGCCGGTGACTGGACAGTCGGAGTTGGAGTTGTAATACCAGCCTGGTGTACTATGAGTGTTTTTTCATAAAGGGTCTCTCAATATTTATAGAGCAAATGTGGGAATATTTCCTTTAGATTATACATTCTTCAATGACCTCAGAGCAACCAGGGTAAAGTGCTCGCCGAGTACACGACTCAATTTCGAAGGTTCAAAGCCGGCTGAGAGTAGTATATTTTTTTTCTTACTCAGCAATGAAAATTGGTAGCACAGTTTGCTTCAAAGGGGAAGTATTATTATTATTATTATTAGCACCGCGTCTTACTACCCGTTCGGGTTGTACGCAAAAGGGGAAGTAAATCCGTCAATCCCATGTACGAATGTGACATGTGAAAGATCCCTGGAAGGTACCGTATGTGTGAGATATCTTTCTGGCTTATTTTATTAGGCTCTTTTTTGGCTCACTCATAGAATTCTTCCTGGAAAGCGACGGAAAACTACCCTATTTCACTACTCCCCTATTACATGTGTTTTCTCCCAGATGTAATAAGTGGGCGTCACTAACCGACCAATGGGTCGAGTGCGTGCACTGCTTCATGTGGATGAGGTATAACATCAGGACCAACATTCAGGTGCAATATTTACTTATAGTAAAAACTAGCAACATAGCCGAGGTTTTTTTTTTGCTTCAAACAGAGAGAAAAAATCTCTTTATTTTATTTCTTCCAAACCAGTTTTTAATTAATTAAAATATATAAAATCAAAATTTTAACATTCCGGCTTCGAGGTGCACATTTTCGTGCACAGGGACTACTCATTTTTAAATTTCAGACCTTAGCGTGTGGTAGATTTGAGCAATGCTCATAAAAGACCAACACACTTCATTTTATTAATATAAAATATGTCTATAAGCTGTGGATTGCTTGGACGGGTCGTAATACATGGTAGCATATTGTTTTTCTTAGATAAAATTTTATTATATAAAAGTTCTTGAAACTTTATACCAATCGACTTTGAAACTTTTGGTCTCCCTCTTTTATGCTAACTTTTGTTCCAATGTTTTTCTTTCTTCTTTCCAATACTTTTTGAAGACGGCTCTTCTAGATTTGACAACTTTGTTTCTATTTCCAGTTTCTTTGTTTATAGTATTTGACTTAGACTCTTTATTTTTTGAGTTTTCTTATTTTATATTTTTTCATCTTTGTATCTTCTCTCGTCACTATTTTTTTAATATATATTTTCCATTCTTTCTCTTGACACAACTCCTGCATTGCCCAAATCTTTATCTAAGTTTTATCTTGTCACTATCAACTTGTTTCACTATTTCGCTAGATTGGAGACTTCCAACATTAAATGGTTTATCCTTTTATCTGACATACTTTAATAAATCTGCTATGAATATTTTTCTGTATTTTTTTTTTTAAGCTTGTATTGTAAGTACAATATAATTTATCTCAAAGAATAAAAAATAGCAGCAATGCATATACATTATTAGGTTCCAAAAGCTTTTAAAGTAGTTTTGGAGCTTTAAGACAATAGTCCTAATCGTCAGGCTAATTAATATCGTGTTATCAAGTGGGTCTCATCTTAGATTACTGGTTAGCTACTTTATTGGGAGATGTGTCAGGTGCATTACGAATAAAAAGCTATGCCTAAATGCACAAGACATATGTGACCAAGGAAATGGGAAAACTGGATTAAACAAATGAAATTGCGGGTTAATTCACATCAAACTAGTTTTAAAGGATTTAAATTATGTTTCTAAGTCATTCTCTTTGTTTGTACTTTGGTATTACCTATCAAACATATACTTCCTTTATTATATTCAAGTCACACTACCCGTCTGAGCTACTGGCACAAGGACGAGGAAGATATAATTTAAAGGAAGTGTTCTTGCATTTGCGAGGAAGGAGAGTGAAAACATATTTAGGAAAGCCACCCTCAATAAACCAGGCCGAGATGCGTCGCCGGTAAATATGAGCCTGACATTTAATCCTCATGTGCATCCTTGCATCCGATACAATTCTTAAGATAATAATGGTTTTTATGTGCACCTAACGCAACTGGATCTGTTAGCACCTGTGACTGCACTTAAGGGAATTCACAACCACCTCGCTCTTTTTTTGGCGTGAATGTAGCTACTTATCTACCTCCCCGGGATTTAAAACGAAACCTCTTAGAGCGAGCAAAGAAATGTCTGAATGAAAGATCTTCAAATATCCTGATGCTGAATGTATCCACCTATACCACCAGATTCGGTTCATGTTCTATGATAACATGCTCTACTACTCACTTCCGTGACATAATGGTCTAAAGAATCACTCTCGTGTTAGATTGTCCTGCCAGTAAGGGAAATATCGGGGTTCAAATCCCGGTCAGTTCCACTGAAGGTGGTTTTTACTAAACGTTCCCCCACTCTCCTTCCAAGCAAATGCGGAAGGATTACCTCTAAAATGATTTCTTCCTCATCTCTATCCCATTAGAGTAATTTATCGTATAAGCGTGTAACCTGAGCAGGTAGTAAGAAGAGATGATAAAAAAAAACTGCTCTACTAGTGCTCGCACGTATTTATTGGCATGCCTTCGCCTCACAGTAAGATCAGTCAGTGAGGGAATATACCCCCCTATCCCACCGTATCAAGAAAAGAGGAGCAATGCAACATCACAGTGAATCTCTATCCGAGAAGTCCTTGGTTTAACCCCAACACCCACCCCTGTGAGGTAGATTATGTCAGATTGTAGTTACTCACCATTCATTCAAGCATACGCTGCTCTTGTAGAATTATGGTAGGAAGAAATCTTTAGAAAATGCAAACATATTTTTTTTTTAAGTCGCCACTGTGAACGTTTCACTATATATATACCTACGTCTTACTACCTGTTCAGGTTATATACATGCATGATAATTAATCTAATGGTACAGACATGAGAAAGGAAACATTTTAGAGGGAAAACACCCAAATTTCCATAGGCAAAAAAAACCCCATCATTGGCAGACCCAACCGAGATTCAAACTCCGATATCTCCGTCATTAGTAACTAAGTCTTACATTAATTCTACCAGAATCCTAATAAACTTCTGCCTCAGATCCACCCCTCGTTTGGGTTGGTTAGTTAAGTCGGTGTTAGTCCGTGCTGCCACCAGGTCATACGAATATTTTGGTTTCTATTTCATCTGTACCAGTCCCAAGAGCCTCTCCTTCTCCATATTGACTTTTGAGTTTCAAATAAAATGAGAAAGACTCTAGAAAAAATAAAATAAATATATGTTTTGATATGTAAATAATAATAATATGTATAGCCAGTAAAATGTAAAGGTATGTCAGTGGAATGGCCAACTTCATTGTCAAAATTTCGAATATTCAGAACGAGTACAGTCCAATTTTCTTAATAAAGGCCTTATCTGTCAGCTTGAAAAGCAAGTGAATGTATTTTAATTTTTCACGTATTCATACATAAAGTGTCCGACACCATAGTTCAGTCGGTAGCGTGTCTGTTTACTTAGTTAAGGATCTCGGGCTCGATTCCCGACATGGCCGAAAAACTTATCAATGGTGAAATGTGGGTTTATTCTTCCACATTGATGAAAAAACGGCCAGGGACTGGATGTTGTGCCTGTCCTAGTGTTAAGTTAGAGTATAGGGCATATCCATCCGGTAGTGTAACATAAATGGCTTGATTATAAAACTGACCCAGGACATAGGCTGGAAACAGTAATGGATGTAAAAAATAATAATTCATATATCAAATAATATGGTACGCAGCTGTCAGTTTCAATGTATATTATCAATAGGCCTACTTATAAAATTGTTTACTGTTATCAATTATGGCCACAAAAAATATTATTTTCTTTTCTGTATTGCCTTTTCTATAAAAATTGAACTGTAGTAAAACAAAGTACGCAAAAAAAAGAGAGTAAAAGCAGACAAAGTAATCTTTTGGGATTTGTTTCGAGATCTTTTCTATCTCGCATGATAAACAAACAAAATAAATAATATATATATTCAAGTTATTTTGGAACAAAAAATAAATAAAAACAATGTCGAGATAGCTTTGAAACTCATGAGAATGCTCTGGCTTTATGACTTTGTAAAACCTACCCTAAAACTTGGATCCACGCGGTACTTCAAAATGGAACTTGGCTAGTTTTTTTAAGGGATGAATAAAATTCTAGCTGTGTTACTAAATCATCATATCCGAAATGCGGCCTGCCTTGATGTCTGTCATCCTTTTCCTAGGGTGTGATATTTCACTCTCCAAGATGGCCCTGGGAGTTGTGGGGGTGTTAGGTGGGATTGAGGGAGGGGGGTAGGATGTGATAAACCACATGCGGCGTGGAAATATCTAGATCTATATAGACCCTTCCAGTCTGCGCTTCCAAGACAAATTGTTATATTATAACTGATGCTGATACTGCCCTATTACAACTACAATAGTGTCAGAGTGGCCTTGTGAATCAGAAACTGTGGCGAGCACACTTTGGTTCGATCCTTGGACGACTTAAATATGCTATTATTATTACTTCTGTTACTTCTTCTACTACTACTACTACTATTACTACTGCTACCTACTACTACTACCTACTACTACTACTACTACTACTAATAATAATAATAATAATAATAATACTACATACTACCACCACCTAGTACTACTTACTATTACTACTGCTACCTACTACTACTACTACTACTACTACTACTACTGCTACCTACTACTACTACTACCTACTACTACTACTACCTACTACTACTACTACTACTTCTACTACTACTACTACTAATAATAATAATAATAATACATACTACCACCACCTAGTACTACTTACTACTAATACTGCTACCTACTACTACTACTACTACTACTACTACTACTACTACATACTACTACTACCTACTACCTACTGCAACCTACAACAACTACTACCTACTACCTACTGCAACCTACAACAACAACTACTACTACCTACTATTACTACTACTACTACTACTTACTACCTACTACTACTTATAACCTACTACTACTACTACTACTACCAGTTACCTACTACTACTACTACTACCTACTACTACTACTACCACCACTACTACTACCACTACTACTATTACCACTAATACTACCACTAATACTACTACTACTAATACTACTACTATCTACTACTACCACTAATACTACTACTATCTACTACCACCACTACTACCACCACTAATACTACCACTAATACTACTACTATCTACCACCATCACCACCCCTACTACTACCACTACTACTATTACCACTAATACTACCACTAATACTACTACTACTACTACTACTACTACTATTAATACTATTAATACTACTACTATCTACTAATACCACTAATACTACTACTACTACTACTAATACTATTAATACTACTGCTATCTACTACCACTACTACCACTACTACTACCATTAATACTGCTACTAATAAAAAAGGTCCTCTAAAATTTATTTTCATTCAATCTATTTGGTGTATTTAACGAGCAATTTCTGAACCGACTGATTATATAATAACACGACTTATACACTCACTTAAATCTAAATTATACACAACATTCATCCCCCGAGTGTTAATTCATCACTATAAAAGGGGATACCCACATTTCACAATTTTGGGGGGGG
>CABFOV010000316.1:145276-169018 GCA_902141375.1 Timema poppense
GGGGGGGGGCGGGGGGGAGTAATACCAGGAATATAACCCAAGACCCTTAACTCAGTAGAAAGAGACGTAACAGTTTGCACTTGAAATTTATCACTTTGACGTTATGTCCTAAATTTAAATTTAAATATTAGAATCGACCTGAAAGAGATCGGATGTAATGAGATGGACTGGATAGAATTGGCTAAGATATGGAAATGTGGTGTACATTTGTAAATGTGGCAATGATCTTTCGAGATCCTAATGCAATAGAGTAAGTAAATAAATTATAAATAATAATTTATAAAAATATTTTTCTTATTTATTATATTGTATATGTAATTACTTTTAATTACTGCTATACATTATCCTAGTTTAAAATCTCAGTTTTTAATATAAATTATTTTTGTTCATGACATTCCATTTATCTATTTATTTATTCTAAAATTTATTCTAATGCTAAGAATGTAATAAGCATATTATAAGCGTGTATTATTGTATACATAATTGCATACTTAGGGCTTACAACGAATATTTTGAAAACTTATTCAGAATATTATTTTTTACACATACTTAATCACGCTACCCCCTAACGGGGTGTGCAATAAACTGTGCGTATAGGTAACAAAAAAAACTCTGTACTTATTCATCCTCACTAACTTTCTTCACCCCTCCCTATCCTTGCATACACCCCTCGCTTCAACAACATCCATACACCGAGTCATACATAATCTTTTAATCTTAAAACTATTAATGTTTCTCTTATTCACACATTTATCTACAACATTTAGCCCCGTATTACGTAGCCTACACCGTCTTTATATCTTTTTCCTACAGACAGGAAAAAAATCATACTATCAAAATAATAATAATAATAATGACTTAAGTTTTGATGTTTTGCAAATTTTAAATAAACCACAATTTCATATCTAATACATTTATTTATACAATTGTATGGTATTTAATGTTTTAACTATAAGGCCTACTCTTAATCCAAAAGCACGTTTGTATTTATTGAAAGTACCTTTCTATGAAAATTGGGCTTTAATGAGGCACAGTATAGCTCTCTCTCTCTCATACACACACACACACACACACACACACAATCCTTCAGTTGAAGACCATATTTTTAATTATCTTGACAGTCATTTTATACAAATTAAGTAGCCAATGTGACGTGGAAATTCCGGACATGGTTTTGCTGTTGTTGAAACACTTTGCGCTATCCTGTTCCACGATACGGAATGGTTCAGTTGTGGTACAAAGGTGTCATTAGCCCCGAGAGGGAGGGGACCAAATGAAGCCAATAAATTTACACGTCTCGTTTGTTGTCCAGGGGAAGTTTCAACTAATTAGCTTTAATGGTTTCCTATCAGGGCGCAACCCACTACAGTACTCTCGTTCGTGACAAGATGAACTTTCGGTGAACACAGACGGCTGGGGAGAATTACAATATTGTTTCAACTAATCCGATGTTTGTATTAGTTGTTTGTGTTGTAGCATGAGCTCGGTGGTATTCTAAATTTGTTCTAGTAGACCACAACTTCTAACCGAAATGTTATGCAAATTGAAATTATTTTGGATATAGAGATGATGGCACTGCTAGTGCGAAGGTAAACTTTAATAACAGTTTATTTAGTTAAATGATGAAACTTACAGAACAGATTTTATTTTACACCACGTCTCAATACCCGTTCGGATTACACGCATAACATTAATAACGCTAGTGATATAAGGATGAAGAAGGTAGCGTTTTAGAGTAAATACACTAGAATTTGTGTTTAGGGAGATTGGGAATCTACTAAGGGAAACAAAAATCTCCGGACAACCAGAAATCCAGTATAACACGAGCTTGCGACGTTTGACCTTACGACCACCGCTGCAGTTTAATAGCAGTAGACTCTAATATATTTTTCTTAGTTAACATCGGATTTGGTCTGGTGAGAATCTAGTGAGCTTGGAGGATGAGATTTGATTCCAAAATAGTTTTGAAGAGAATTTATTTTAAATGTATTGTTTTATGCCTTGCTTTAGACGAATTATATGTGTTTTTATTTTGTGAAGTTTCAAAATATTTCTTCTTCTTCTTCTTCCCTATGTTCTTCTATTTCAAACACAAGGTTTCATTTTAGTACCACGTATTTCTACCCGTTTGGGTTATATGCCTATGTAATAGTTATGATAGTGTGTTGGAGATGAGGAAGGTTGAATTTAGAGGAAGTGTACCCACATTTTCGTAGAGAGAGAGAGAGAGAAACCCTTTAGGAAAACCACCTTATCGGTATTGAATTTCGATCTCCCAGTCATTGGCAGTCTAGCCTTGGACCATGTGGCTACTAAAGTAGGTAACACATGGGTTATTAGTGACTTAATGTAACGGGTAAGGGTAATATAGTTCTTTTAGCACTATGTCTTACTACCCATTCGGGTTATACGCTGAGATAATAGCTTAGAGGAAGTACACTAACATTAGCGTGGATAGAGGTTGGGAAATCCCAGTGAGATTTACAACTGGAATATCACCCGGGGGTCATTTGCCTTTCATTCGAACTCCCCCGTCAATGTGAGTGCGTGTCTAGACCTTTCGGCCACTAACCACTAGCCACTTCCTCGAAAAATAAATAAAGTTTTTTTTAAAGGGTCACAATATAAAGTTCTAAGATGATTGAGAAATGTTTTAGCAATTTTGAAGCTTCAGAACTGTGATTCTCATATGATATACTCCAACGCTAGGATATTTTTACCTCCAAGAAACCAGTACCCTTAAGAGCTCATCTCACACCACAGATAACACATAACTTGAACAGGTAATATAGGCCTACACCTTGAACCAGACATCACACCGTGTACACTGTATTGTAGGCTAGCAACCAGTGGAATTAAGACCAGTGAGACAATTCTACTTTGCTATGAAAAAACATGCAACAAAATTTAAAAATAAATATTTTAAAATTAAAAATCTATTGATCTCATCCTAATTTCACTGTTGTCAAGTGAATAATGCAAAACAAACAAACAAAAACAATGCACTTGGTTACCTTTTCTAATTTGAACGTAGATTTGCATGTAATATCACGGCTAATGGGTAGTATCATAGGGAGCCAAGTTAAAGACACTATTTTTGCAAAATTTTTTTATAGCGAAACAATATTTTCGACAAACATATCAAATATTTCCCCAGTAGAAACCTGTAGTTTAATTTTCTTCACATGATGAGCTCAACAGCTCTTAAATATCTATCAAGAGTGTCTTAGAATTTGATAATTTTTTCTCTTCATTTAAAGTTTCTCATTAAAAAAACTAATGATAATATGCTAATGACAGATTTTCAACAAATGTTTATGTCAGCATGTGTAGAAAATTAATCTATATTTTTCGACTGTAGAAACATTTGATTTTGTTCTGTCTAAAAAAAAGATGTTGCTATGAAAACTGCGAAAGAATACTGACCTTATCTCGCGTCCCCCATACTCCCACCTTACGTCTCAGTTAGAATACAAGTGATGCCAGAGTGGGAACTTACCCGCTCCTGGCGAAGTTGGCTAGGTAGTGGATGAGTAGTCTTGCGACACCACCGTCCTGCCGCGTGTAGTTGTGTGGGAAGAAGGGTTGGCCGCCGACTAAAGGCAGGCCGAGTACGTAAGGCACATCTTCCCCTCGCACGCTGCCCATCCGCTGCCGACAAGGAACAGACTTGGTTCACATGGAGGGGTCTAACAAGGTAAGTGCACTATATTTCATCAATCATATTTTGTTCATCGTATAACGACTAGGACCCGCCTCGGTGGCCTACTTGGCTAACGCGCTAGTTTAGTGTTGATATAGACTGCCGAGGACGAGGAAATCGAGGTTTGAATCTCGCTCGGGTGAACTGGGGTGGTTTTACCTAAATGGCTTTCCACTCTCCTTCCACGCAAATGCGGGTTCACTTCCTCTCAAATTCAATCTTCCCAATTCTTAGCCCATCAGCGTAGTTAGTACTTGAGCGTATAACCCGAACGGGTAGTAAGACGCGGTGTTAGGTAGTAATAATATAATGACTAGGGGTGTTCGAAACTTCTAAATGTTGAGGTCAAAGGCTAATCCCAAATCTCCATCGCTTTGAGTTCGACATCTATAATAACTTTTGTGTCTTCAAAACATTTAAAAGGAAGAGTAGAACTTCGATGTACGAGTATATAGTAGCCCCATGGCTTCTTTGGTGCTGACTCACAGCTGACAGTTGACAGTTGACAGCTTTAAAGAGTTACCAGACCGAATTACGTATCCCTACACCGACCCAGATGACCTGCCAAAACATGTGTTTAGCAGCTGTCACTTTTGACAGTCAAAATTTAGGTATATACCTATATGTTGACTGTCAGAAGTCAGCTGTGAGCTGTCAGTCAGCACCAAAGAAGCCATGGGGCTACTGTATATAACGAAAAGATTTGAAATATCTTAGTAAATATGAGTTATTTCAACATATAATCATTTCAGAACAGCTATTCAACAGTATTTTAAAACAAACAACTGATTAAATACATAAATTACGGAAGCAGAGATAATTTTAGATATATCGGCATATCATAATATAAGTTTGTGTGATTTATTATCTACAAAACTTTCTCTTTATCTACCGTAGATTGTAGACTTTGAAATTTTTTCGCATGTTTCAAGTTTAGTTTCGACTTCGCCTCGCATTTAAAAAGTGACCTTCGCACACACCTAACTTACCGATCTTAGTCACGATTACAACACACCTTTCTTTTCACCACTTCATAGTACCCGTTCGGGTTGTACACATATGCAATAATTATACTAATTTGCTTGGAGTGAGAGTGGAAAACCATTAAAGAAAAACTACCCTCAAAATTCAACCTTACTAATCCCTAACAAATTAGAGTGATAGTACATAGGCGTATAGTCGGAACGGGTAGTAAGACGTGGTGCTAGGAAAAAGCTCTTTCCAGTCACCGGCAAACCCGACAGAATTAGCTTGACATTTAGTCCATGTGACCCACTTTGGTGGTTGATTGGTCTGAGGCGTCAGTCTTACAATCGAATGGACAGACGACGACGGGAGATCAGGGTTATAAACTTGGTCAAGTGTACTGAGGGTTGTTTTACATAAATGGTTTTCCAATCCTCCTTTACGCAAACGTGGGTACACTTTATCATCTCTAACATGGATGGTTAGTGAGATGCGGTGATAGAAAATTAATCTTCATGCCTACAACTGTGAGATAATATAATTAAATTTGACTGAAAATATGATATTATTATTATTATTATTATTATTATTATTAGCACCACGTCTTACTACCCGTTCGTGTTATACGCTAATGTGTAATGTGTAATGGTAGGGTGATTGTGAGATGAAATGGAGGACCTACAGTTTAACGTGGAATCCGAACCACAATCCGAACCACGGTGGAGGCCTGGCATTCCTCACATTCACAAGGTGTGATTAATACACGTCTTGTCAGAGGTGAAGGAAGGGCTTGGTGATCAGATAAATCTGTGCCGGGACCAAGGATTGAACCCTGGATACCCAGCACAGAAGTCTTACACCTTACCCCTAGACCACCAGGTCACCTGAAAATATGATATTATATTTAATTCACGCCAAAGTGAAAGGCTGTACGATAAAATACCGAAGTAAATTATGTGTGTATCTGTTAAATATCACGTCTGGAAACTTTAAATCAGGCTAATTCAGATTACGATTGTTTCGGAATCAATAATAATGAGTGTGTTTCATGCGCTACTAAGCCACCCTCGTCATGTTCTTGAAAAACACCAATAATGTGATATTAAAATAGGAAATAGCTTTTATATTAGTTTGGTATCCGTATTACAAAATCTTTTATCAAATATAAACCCAATGGCACTCCACGTATGCATTGAGATGACAATTTTCCTGGTAAATTTTCAATGAAAACGTTTTACCATTTTTTTTATTCAAACTATTGAACCACAAAAAGGAATGTATTCACAAAAGCTTTGATCAGAGAATATTGAACTTATCTGGAAACAGTATATCGGGAAACCCTGATGGTGACACTTTCACTCACCAAGCGCTGTAGACAATACGTCAGTGCGATACGAGAACTCAAATCGTTTTAAGGTGGGGCTGGATATGAACGTAGTGATTTGTATTTTGCATTCGTATGACAACTTTTTTAAATAAATAAAATGTTGCTTCAATAAATACTTTTAGTTTAGTTGTCTACTTATAGTAATCCAAAGAGTTCTTGAATATCGGTCATGGGCTTAAGGTGGGGATGTAGGGCACGCGAGATAAGGGCAAAACATTTTTGGACCAAATTAATATAAATTTTTCAAGTAGAAAGATAGTGTTTAATCCTATTCATATTGCGGTATCAACAGTTATTGAATAACTTTCATGAGCATAGCGGCATTAGATGAGAAACTTTTTAAATATAGAGAAAAAGATTTAATTAAATTACTGGACACTCTTGACAGATATTCAACAACTGTTGGTGTCCCCATGTGAAGAAAATTAAACTCTATGTTTTTACTGAAGAGTTATTTTGATTTATTTAGTCAAAAATGTTTTGTTTCTTTTAGCACCGCGTCTTACTACCTGTTTGGGTTAAACGATTATGTACTAATTACATTAATGGTTTTAGGGATTAGTAAGGCTATATTTAGAGGAAGTGTACCCGAATTTTCGCGGAGAAATGATGGAAAACAATTTTGTAAAAGTGTAATTTAAACAGTTGGAAAATGTTTCCAAAAAAATAAATAAATGAGATTTTATTCAAAACTGTAAGTTTCCCATCTCACCTGCATAGTTTTCAAAAAAGGAAGTTTGATAGAAAAAGTGCTAGTTAGGTGTGCGCTAAAAGAATGGGTCCCAAACTTTTAGACCGAATGAGCCCTTGCGCCCGAAAAAATATTGGATCCATTAAATTGTGTACACTAATAACACTCGATCAAGACAGTTTTTTTTATCACCGCGTCTTACTACCTGTTCAGGCTATAAACATGTATTATAACTACTCTAATGAGGCAGTGATGAGGAAGGAGGCATTTTAGAGTTAGACTACACGCATTTGTCTGAAAGAAGATGGAAAACTCACCCTTAATATAGCCAGCCACACTGAAATTGTGTAAGTTAGTATAAAAGTATAGAAAAAACCTGAGAGCACTGGTTCTAGCTGAACCTTCGATAAATGTCATTTAAAAAAATATATTGACAATCCTAATTGAAGGGGTGAGGGCAAAAATACGATAACCCTCATTTTTATGAAAAAATGTGTTAGCAATGATTTCTGGTAGCTTACCTCTTAAACTAAAAGTGGTTTTTATATATTGTCAAGACCTAGAAGATAGCTAACATCAAAGAATATTGTATTCATTTTTTATAGCTAGATTTACATATTTCACATAAGTTAAATAGTGAAAATATCCCATGATATGAGGGTTATCATATATTTGCTCCAACTCTCACAATTACTGATGTTATTTTATAATGTGAAAAACAAATAAAACATATTCTAAGATTTCCCCATGGAGTCTGAGATAGCTACAACCTCTAAAAACTCTGGGCTAGAGATCTTGATTCTGATTCAGGAAACAACGGGGTGAATTTTTACCAGGTTCTATATTAATTAGTGGCTCTTCACATTATTTCCAGGCTTATATTAGATCGTTTCCTTAAAATTCACCCCCTTCTTGTCATTATAACATATTACGTAGTTAGGCCATGTTAGGATACTTACAGCACCCAGTATGACGCATACCCGTATACAGTCCAATTTTCACAGGAAAGGTCTTATCTGAAATCTAGAAAAGCTACTAGATATACTTTCCCCTATTATTACTTCAAGTCATGTGATAAACAGCTGTCACTTTTTATAGCTATTGTTGAAATCAATAAAATAACACCAGTAATATAGACAAAGACATGTGATATGCAATTGTCACTTTTAATATACTACTGTCAATACCTATAAAACCACATTAATAAAATAGTAAAATGTTGTCAGTTTTGGCAGCGAAATTATAAGTTTTATTTTATAAAAGAACCTTATTGTTTGAAATCGAACTGTCTGCTCTTTTGTAAGATTAATCATAATCCTATATCTTGTATTAACTAAGTGAAAAAATTACACACTTATTTATGTCTTTACCTGTCTTCAATGAGCATAGCAAAACAAAGCAAATCTTTTTCTAGTAAAAACTAAAATATAGCATTGACTCACTTGGCATTTTTATGATTTTTTTGTTTCCTAAAGCCCTACGGCAATATTAAATTTCAGCTTAGTATTTCAACGAACATATAGGATATCGTTATTCTGACAGAATATTTTGTGGTAGCCCGGAGCTTCTAATATATCGCCATTTTCCTTCTTCTCGCCATCACGTATGTATAAACGAGGATACTGTCACCAGCATTGCTGTACATACAGCCTTAGGCGGGCTCCCTTTACAGCCTACCTACAATGTAGCTGCGAGGATAGAAACTCTGTCATTCCTGTTATTTTCTCTGTCATACTCCAGCCTTACTTTGACACGGGTTAACTCACTTTGGAGAACAGCTTCTACCATTTATATTGATTGGAATCCCCTTTATTGTATTTAGAAATCAATACAGGCTTACCTCTACAAGCACAGGGAAACTAGATTTTAAAGTATTTTTTTTACAGTTTTAAATTTTTGAAGCAAAACTAATCTTTAAGAATCAAATTGCCAAATCTATTATTTATGATTTTATTGAGGATTAGCTCCATCTAGATATCATAGTAATCAAAACATTGAAAAATGATACCTGGACACGGGAATCGAACCCGGCTTCGATTCCCATGCCCAGGTGTCATTTTTAAATTTTTAGAAAACTAATCTTTGGTAAAAAATTAAAATAGGACGAAAGATTGCATGGAACTATTTATAGTTATTTGATAATGAAATTAGGTATATCATCAAAAATATAATTAACTCAACATGGCAATATATTTGTTTTTTACAAAACTAAATTATATTTCGTCAAATAACTTAATGTAATCAACATAATATATTTAAATCAAAATTATAATTTAATAATACTTACATGATATTTTTTTTTTATTAACAAGAGGAAAACCTAAAGAAAACTTTCTTTAAATAACTCCAAAAAATCAAATATAATAAACATCCGTGTTTTTAATAACAATGAGTTTCATTGATAGGAGATTTGGTACATAATATAATATTTAAAGTACTTTTTACAAGTCTCTGATGATTTCAATATTTTAAAATTTATTTAAAATAAACTTCATGAATCTAATATTCAGTAAAGTTAACATGAACAACATTTATCCGCTTACGGACTAACTAAACTAAGCCCACGGACTAAATAAATAAACTAAGCCCATGTAAGCCTGTACAAACACGCATCAACAGCTGGCGACTGTTACAACGAAGGCCACATTGGATTTGGTATTGTATGTTTACGTTAAAATGTATGAATAGAAGCGGTTCAGGGACATTTCATTCAACAATTATTTGGGTCTGATAACCTTCAAACTATGTCACTGGATAGCCACATCGTGTATATAGCCCACATGTGTTAACACAAGTGTCAATGTAGGAATATTTATTAATTTCCTATCCCATAACCCACCTCGGTGGCGTAGTTGGCTAACGCGCTTGACGTGTTGAGCTCGACTGCTGAGGACGGGGAGATCGAGGTTCGAATCTCGGTCGGGTGAACTGGGGGTGGTTTTTCCTAAATGGTTTTTCCACCCTCCACGCAAATGCGGGTTCACTTCCTCTAATTCAACCTTCCCAATTCCTAATCCATTAGTATAATTAGTAATTAAAGCGTACAACCCGAACGGGTAGTAAGACGCGGTGCTAAATATTAAATATTATTCCTATCACATAAATGCGTAGATGAGTTGTATTTTTTTATCACCTCGTCTTACTACGTGTTCGGTTTATACGCTAATGCACTACTAATAACACTAATGGTTTTAGGTATTAGGAAGGTTATACTTAGGGGAAGTTTACCCGCATTTGCTTGAAAGGAGAGTGGAAAACCATATAGGAAAAATTACCCTCAGCACACCCGACTGAGATTTTAACCTCGACCTCTCCGTCACCAGCAGTCTAGTCTACTGTGAGAGTAGCGCGTTAGACCATGCGGCCACCGAAGTTGGTTATTACATCTTATTATAATAAAAACACAATCAAACTTATTTTAACGAATGTTTATAGCTTTATTTTTATAGGCAAAACAATTTCTTACCAATATGAAAAAAAAAGCTAAAATGATTTAAATTACACAAATCTTATTTGACATTGATGATCTTTATTCTTTGCATCTTAAAACCAGTTCGTTTTATACGTATACATGTATCACGCTAATGGAATAATTACACGTAAGGTGACATTTAGATTAAATGTACCCTAATTTGCGTGGAAGGAGAGGGGGTGAATATTTGAGAAAACCTCCACAGCACGCCTGACTGGGATACAAACCCTCATCTCCTCGTTACTGTCATCCAGTCTAACATGAGAGTGACGCATTTGGTCACCAAAGCGGGTTGAAATTTCTATACATATTATATTTAAGGTATAGGAATATTTCGAATTATCTTAAAACATTTGAATTTAATGAAAACGCTTAAAAGGGATTGCCTTACTGAAATCCCACTATAGTATACACATTTCCCATTTAGCACTATGTAAACATACGTAGTTAATATTCTAGACCTTCAGGATTGTACAAGTTTCAAGTAAATATACCGGGTGTTTCAATACCTCCTACCAAGTCTCTACCTTACAGCCCCAACTACAGTATATCTCTACCGTGTCAGACATGTTTGGCGCGAGCTACCCAGTCATACCCCTGTTACAGACTGACCCGCCACACTTGTATGTATCTCGGTCGATATACCTATGCGGCGCAGACTGAAAACGATTCCTTCTACAGATACTCCCACCTAGCTCAAATTGTTACTTTCCTTAGCAACAGCTAATTGCAGTCTGATACGTTGCTAAGGAAGAGTGAATGCAATTATTTAATTAAGGGAACTAATTTTGAAGGTCACATATGATAAATAAATGTATTGTCGGACCATAATATAATGACACTTATTTAATAGGTCTGAAATTTAATAGATACCTATACATTCGTTAAAGTATTTGTTATTATCTTTCCCGTTTGACAGATCAGGTCAGTTCAAACAACTTTTTTTTAGATCTAGGTCTTCACTACTAATTTAGGTCCTACACATTTTATTACACATAGGATGGGACAAAGGAGATATAATTGTGAGGAAATGCACCCGTATTTGCGTAGAGATAGAATGAAAACCCATTCAGGAATTCAAATATTTGGTAAATTCAGCCAGGATTCGAACCAAGCCTTATGAAAGTGGGATGAGGGAGTAAATCGTACCCAAGGGTCTAAAAGAGCCCTGGGAATTTTCTGGGATCGTAGAAAATGTTTGCATGTATTTAAGATTAGCATTCACATTTCCACTATTAGTACTATTACTAAATTACTAGTATAGGTATAGAATTTTTTTAAGGTATTTTACTTTTATATATATATATATATAATTTTTTGTCCTATTTCTTTTTTTTCTATATAATTAATTTTTTAGACAGGATTAATGTAAAATGGAAGGGGGCCTGAACAAAACTTAGTGCCCACAGATAAAATTCCTCCCAGAGGCCATGATTTTATCCCCAACCTCCCCATCCCCAGCAAACAGACTATTCCTCGTGCCCACCACTGTTTGTTTAACATCTGTTAAGGGATGGCCTTAACCGTCTTACGAATTGACTTTCTGACAGCAATAAAATGTTTTATTTATTTATCATTACCGCGTATTATTACCTGTTCACGCACTATGCATGTATGATACATAATTAGGTAAGGATGAGGAAGGAAGTATTTTAGAGGTAATATCGCATTTTTGTGGAAGAAGAGTGGGGAAACTTTTTTTTTAAGGGAAAACCACCCTCGGTAGACCCAACCGAGAGTCTAACTCCGATTTACTCATCAGTAGGCCAGTCTAACATGGTAGTGATGCATTAAGCCATTCGGTCACTGAAGATGGCGTAGGAAAGGTTGTTATATCTAATCTCACTTATTCATACTTAAAGTCATGCGATCTACACCTGTCACTTTTGATGGATAGTATCGGACATGAGAATCTAGCCCGGGATTTTTCACCAGTAAGTTTAGGGGCTAATCAAGATAGATGGGTCTGAGGAAGTTTTTATCCTTTTTACATGCAGATACGGGCACATTTCGTTTTTAAAACGCCTCATCGTCACTTCTTCTTGACTATGAAGTTGTTGAGGAGTGCTAATAACAATGTCAACCATAGAAAATAGTAGGCCTCACTTCGATGGCCAGGTGGTTTAACTTTAAGAAATCACTTTCCCAATAGAATGGACCACCGATTGCGGGGATATCAAGGTAAAAATCCCGTTCATGTGTTTTGAGGGAGATTATTTCTAAATGGTTCAACTCTCTCTCGCTCTCTCCATTCAAATGAGAGCACACATAATTTAAATTAAACCTTCATCATGCATGTAATACTAAAGTAATTGGTATCTAGTCGTACATAATAAGCGGTGCCAAATAACGACAAACAATAACATGGTAATCCAGTGATATTTACGTTACCATGGCTACACGTGATGAACTATTTCACCCGACGTAAGCCTACCTGCGGGAAGTCCCTCTCCCCGGACTGATGCTGGAAGTGCAGGAAGTAGGTCCTCCCCCCTCGGAGCGTGTGCAGGTACCCCACCCTGATGAGTGGCGCCACGGTGTGGCCGTCGCTGAGAACCTCGAGGGTCCCGTCTCGCACGTTCAGCGGGTTTTGAACCGGCCGCTCCCAATCCGTGTACTCGTTCTTCAGAGTCGAGAAGATCTCGTTCAGGTGGTAGAAGTAGGCGTTGCGGACGTACGTCCTCAAGATGCGGTCACGGCGGCTCTCGTTGAAACCGAACTCTAGGTCCTGCGCACTGAGGTCGAGGTAGGACTCCGTGGTCGTCAGACCAAACAACAGGTCCCTGTCAGGGAAGTCCGCCATCTCGAAGCCCGACTGGGGGAGTCCGCCGCCAAGTAGTAGACCAGGGTCGGATGGTTCCTTGCTGGCGGCGTGAATAGGGAGCACCGTACCGTCGGCGAATGGGGCGAAACCTGGCAGGAACCTACGGGAGGATAGAACTAATTATCGTTTGGTTATTTGGTCGACATGTAAGTGAAACACTATTTAAAATATTTAGTGTAAGCCACAGCTCTCTGCCATGATACAGGGTACCTGAAAATGTGCAATACAACTTTTATACACTATAAAAAGACAACCAAAAGGTGTGTAATCAAAAATTAATTTTAAAATGTTGTCACTTAATGAAATATCTACTAGCTAACCCACTAACTATATAAGTAAATAAATTATAATCATAGTATTACCAATACAGGGGATGTAGACAGGAGAAATCCAAAGTAGTTTTTTATATTGAATAAAATTGGTAAAAATCAATTCAGGACACCAGGTATATCGCAATAAAGTATGCCGCTATTATCTATAACATAATAATTACTATGGATCGGGTGCTTATGTTCTTAAAAAATGGGAAAATATTACCTTAAAAATGTAAAAAATTATCCCTAATTAAATAAGATATGATTGACCGAAAGGAGATAGGTGCCGTTTAGATTTGACCACTTGGCATTATGTCTGTTTGTTTGTTCCTTGATTATTTTACTAACTATACTTATTATTTTAACGAAATTCGGTAGGAACATTCTTTGAACATAGGCTAAACGAGGTAGACATATGTTATTCTTTTAATTTTGACATATATTGCAAGACTGACGTCTTAAAACACGTGTAAAACGATTGTACTTTATGAATATAATGTACTGTACTATTGAATATATCCACTTCAAACAAGAATAAATTTATATGAGCCATTTCAACAATAGATCCAAAGAGAAATATTAGGACTGTAGTAATAATAAGAACATGACTTGATCACAGAAATGGAAGTATAATTGGTTAAAAACATATTATATACAATTTATTATTTATTTATACATTGATACCTTTATATGAATGATTTATTATTTATTTATACATTGATACCTTTATATGAATGATTTATTATTATCTCGGATAGTAAACTCTGCTTTTAATATCATGTTGTTCACTTAAGTTTCTCCTTCCACCACTTCGTAGGCCACGTGGCCTAGTGCGCTACTCTCTCAGTAGACTGGGCTGCCGATGACGGGGAGATCAAAGTTCGAATCTCGGTAGTTTTTTTTTTCAAAATGATTTTCCACTCTTCCTACACGCAAATTTGGATACACTTCCTCTAAGTATAGCCCTCCTAATTTCTAAAGCCAATAGCGTCATAATTAGTACATAGGCCTCTAGCCCGAGTGGGTAGTAAGACACGGTGGTAAGAAATTCTCAATAATTGAATTTACTGCTTGATCTTACTAACAATATTACCTCCTAATGGTCTACAGCTGATTGCATTACGTTCCTGTACTGTGTTCTGATTATATCTAAGCTTGGCTATGCTATTGTGGCTTAGAATTCCATTACCTTAATTGACTCTCTAAGAGTGGAAAGCTTTCAGCGGAAATTATTTGCTTTAAAAAAAAACTGTACACTACCATGAAGTATTGTATAATATCCAAACAAACACGTATTTTTAGATGACATTCTGATAAATAATTCTTGTCAATATTAATAATTGACACCCGGACTGGGATTTGAACATTGGTCATCCTGCTTTACTTGTTTTACCGAGGGAGATTTCTGGCATCGTACTCACGTTGATGTGTCATTAAACTATATAAACTATACAAGACGTACCATCATCATCTGTTTCCAGCCTTGGCCGGGTCAATTTAGTAAAATACCCCCATCTTACTTTATCCTTCCACCATTCTTACTCCTTTAATCGCTTTCATTCTTCTCCTCTCACTTGCCAAATTTCTGTTATCTGCTCCTCCCATCTCTTTCTTGGCCTCCCTTGTGGTATATTCCACTACATACTCCATATTCATCATTCTCTTTGATATTTTCTTCTTCTCCACCTTTAGGAGATAATACCAAAGAGAATGATGGAGATGAAGTATCTCTTAATAACTATGTGTCATGTAATTTACAACAATATTGATAACACTATACTATCTAATTAATGTTATTATAGAGATATTTAAAATTGGTTTTAGAATTAACGATTTCATTTCTCATGACTTGACGTATTAATACGTGAAAGTAAATCTATTTAACATTTCTAACCGTAAGCTAAGGTTCTTCCTATGAAAATTGGACATAGATTTTGTGAGGTAGAATATAGATTGCTTATGTAGAAGAATTCATATTATTAAGTATGGCACCTTATTTCAGTCGGTATCGTGTCTGTATACTGATCTAAGGGTCTTAGTTTCGAAATCAATATGGTCGAAAAATTATCATTGGTGAAATGTGAGTTCACTCTTCTATTGTGATGAATTAATGGCGGGGGGCTGGATGTTGTGTCTGTTCAAAATTTAGGTCAGTTTATAAGTTGTGTGCTTATGTAATCAGTCGGTTCAGAAAGTGCGCGTTAATATGAGAATGAAAAAAAAATAGCTATATAGTATTAGAGAATTAAATATTTATAATCCTGGAAATTTCTAACATTTATTTTAAATCATTACTGTTATAAGTTTTAATTCAAAATTCGTTTGATAGACTTTAGTATAACTTTTTTTGTGTGTGATTTTTAATGGTAACATTAAATTAATCACTGGAACGCTAAATCAAAATTATTATTTAAAATCAACAATGTAAATGGGCTCTATTAGTTTCATAGGTTTATGTTATTAATCGATTGTTAATAAATTCATAATTGATAAATCTATATAGAATATGAATACAAATATTGTATACACACATATTTAAATAAATCATTAAATTTCTACCAAACACCAGTTTTAGACAATAAAGGTTTTATCAAAGAATGACTTATTATAATATTAGACATACTTCAAACAAATTTATCAGAATTTTTTTTAAATTGTTCATTAAAAAAAGAGGTTAAGAGTTGAACAGATTTTTAACGATTTAATTACTTAAACTAGCTTAATAGTTCCTCTAATTTAAACCTTGTCTGTCCCTGACTCATTAGCTTAACTAGTGCGTATGTGTATAGCCTGAACAGGTAGTAAGACACGGTGATAAAAACAACTAAATAACTAAAGATACACATTACCATGAAAGAGATGTAGACAGGAAAAATCCAAAGTTGTTTTTCATATAGGATAAAAGTGGTAAACCTAATGTTGAGACACAAGGTATGTCTCAATACAGTATGCAACTATTATCTGTACTATAAAATAATAAAACATAATTATTAAGGCTCGAGTGCATATGTCCTAATCAAACGGTAAAATATGACCTTAAAATGTAAAAAATACCCCTTAAACTATATGCGTTATACATAAAACCAGCTTTATAAAAACACATTTAAGTGCGGCAGATGGTAGCACGGATAATTTTACAGTTTTTATAGCATACAATTTTTTTGGCCAAAATAAATCAAATATTTCTCCAATAGAAACATAGAGTTTAGTTTTCTGCATATTCTGATATCAACAGATCTTGAATATCTCTCAAGGTTGTCCTGGAATTCTGTCAAAACCTTTTTCTGTTTATTTAAAAAGTTTTTACAACATTCCAGGACAAGCTTGACCGATATTCGAGAACTGTTGATATTAACAATAGCAGACAACTAAACTCTATGTTGCTACTGAAGAATTTTTTTATTTATTTTTTCCAAAACATTTCTATTCTATAAAAACTGTAAAAAATACTTGCGATCCCTTCTGCCGCACCTTAACATTGACTAAAGTTTCCCGAATTTAGAGGATAAATAATTTAAATGTAATTGATCGTGAGAAGTGAGGTACTGGATAATAAAACTTAGATATACGCAGCTATGCGATAAAGTTCTGTTTTAATTTTAAATGTTTGGATTTTTAGTATCTTGTTTGGTTTGTGGAGGATCCTCTATTGTTGAGCGTTCCTTCTTTAAAGGGTGCTGCATGGGAGAGCACTGAAATTCGTTGAAGACGTTTAGAAATCACGGATTCTTTATTAAATGTTTTGATATTTTTAAATATTATTTTCAACAAAATGTAGTCGAAATTTCCGACAAGTTAAAAAATTTAAATTGTTTTAAAACATGTATGGTAACTTAAATAAATCCCTATAAATCAATACAACATAAACTTAAAATGTTATGTTGTGATCCTACCTAAACGTGACTTTATTTGATAGATGCAAGCTTTAGCTAGGTCTTTGGTTTTTCCCTTTAATCCTATAAGTACAAATGTTCGCGTGAATATTAGTTGATTTTAAAAAAAAACTTTAAGTTCAAAATTTAAACGTATTAACTATTAAGCTAAAAACCTGCTGATAATTTTCCTCTGCATTTTGTTGAAAACAATATTTAAAATACAAAAAAATATCAAACAACTTTATAAATAATGCAGGATTTGTAAACGTCTGCAACTGGTCTCTACCATTAATACTTGTTAATACTCACGCATGCGCGTATCACGATCGAGTACCTGGGAGGGTCGACGCGAACAGCCAGGAGGTCCGACAGTGACTTGGTTCTTAGGCACGGCGCCAAGTCGTCTTCCAAGAGATCCCCGTGACATCCCGTCTGCTCCGCCACCTTCCTCTTCACAGCCAAGGGCTCCTTCTGCACCGCCCAGGGGCTGAGCGCCGACCCGCTCAACAGGACCACCCGGTGCAGCAGCTCTGAGGGGACAATAACATAGTCTTTTCAGCATTTTATTCCGTTCGGGAAGTCCACAATTTTTTTTAATTTTTAAATCACCGCGTGGTTATTATCTGTTCAGGCTATCTATCCGCACATATGATAATTACTTTAGTCGGGTAAGGATAAGGAAGGAAGAGTTTTTGAGGTAATCTTCCCGCATTTTCGGGGAAGGAGACGGGAAAACCATTTAAGAAAAATCACCTTCAATAGACACAACCTGGATTTGAGCCCCGATCTAATAGTCTTCAGCAGGATAATCTAACACGGAAGTGAAGCCTTAGTCCGTTAGGGTGTATCCGAATTTAATTACTCTAGTGGGGTAGGGAGGAAGAGGATATAATTTAGTGCAAATGCACCCGCATTGGCCTTGAAGGAGAGTGAGTGGTAAACTAGGAGAAACTACCCTCAGTATACCCAGCCTAGATTCTAACCTAGTACTCCCCGTTAAAGGAAAAATATATTAGTTGATTTTGACACCTTAGTCCACACTCTAATCGGTGAAAGTTTTATAAATGTTGATATCAGGTATAGCGACTTTATGGAAACCTGTGAACATAGAAAATAAAGGTACTATACTTAAAGAAACAACACTCCTACCCAACAAAAAAAGATTCAATTATTTAGTGATTAAATTTCTCTTCTTTATAGACCGTATAGTAGGTGTACATGGAAATAAGTCGCAAGTCAAACGTGCCGAAATTTATCAATATGGGGTCTGTGTTGTTTTACAAAAGCGTCTAAAACGCTCAATGTTTGCTATTGTTCAATTTGTAAGCTGTTGTCTCGTCTTCTGTCTCGAAATATTAAACTGAGAATACACAAAACTTGAATCCTTTTCTTTGTTCTTTACGGATGGGAAGCGAGGTCTCTCATTCTGTATCAAGATAATAAATTGAGAGTTTTTGAGAGAAAAATGCCAGGTAATACATGTGGGCCTAAGTGGGCTGAACGAACAGGAGAATGGATAAAGTTACACAATGAAGAACTTAATTTTTTTATGAATCACATATTAAGGATGATCACAGAGTGCAGGTGGGATAGTCATGTGGTGCGTATGGGTGATGACAGGAGTGTACACAACATTTTAGTTGGGAGACCTGAAGATACAAGCCCTTTTGTTAGGCTAAGACGTTGATAATGTGAAATTGCATTTGAAGGGGGTTGGGTGACAGGTGATAGATTAGATGGAGGTGTCCCAGGATAGGGTTGAATGGCAAGCTTACGTTTTGGCGACCATAAACTTTCAAGTTCCTCAAGGCCAGATAGCTTTAACTGACTTCGATGGTTGAATGGTCAAAAGTATCACTATTGAAATAGACTGGAATTGCCGAGGATGGGGGTATTGGAGAATGAATACCAGTCTGATGGGATGAGTGTTTTTTTTTTACTAAATGGTTTTCCACTATTCCTCGACGCAAATGAGGGTATACTTCCTTTAAATTCAACCCTTCTATTCCCTAGCACATTAGCTTCATTAGTACTTAGTACTATGCATGTAACCCGAAAGAGTAGTAAGATGCAATGCTAAAAATATTCTAGCTATAGTGGTCAGAAAGATACCACATAAAAATCAAGACACAACAAACTGTGGTTAATTTATCCAACGTAACAAACAAACACAATCACATATATGTGTTTGAATATATATATATATATATATATATATATATATATATATATATAATACGTTTATAGCATACTATATATATTATAATATATACTATAGGTATTTAAACATACAAAGAAATAGGGATAATACGTATGCTTTCTGATAGTTTTTATCAATTTTGAAAATATATGTGAAATAATTCTCAATGATCTAGAACAAATGAAGGCAGGACACACGATAACTTTAATAAATAAGTCAGTCTGAGAAGCACATAGCACTTAATTCAATGTATATATAGTTGTATTAACAGGTCTTACCTTTGTATACCTACGCGTCAGACCCACTAACTCCTCGTTCATTTCAAGGCTCGCCAAGCTCTGCCCTTAAGGGCATCATTTATCTAAATTAAATCTGAAATTAAGTAAAGTTATGTTGCAGAGCGCAAGTCGGCGAAGAGAGAGAGAGACGCTTAATATTACTGAAACGTCTCCCAGATTAATTACTCAAGCTAGAAGCTTGTTGACGTCGGCGGGGTGGGGTGGGGTAACGTGATTCTGTCGTCAAAAGGAACTTAAACTGAACAGAAATACAGAGAAACCTGGTGACAGATTTTGTTTGTACGGGAAACATAACAGGTTTCAGCTCCGATAGGAAAAGTTCCTCCTAATTAGGAAAAGATGAAGACTAGAAATGTTTGTTATTATACATTTTCACTGAAAAATAAGTTTCGACCTATCTCGTGCACTCGAGAATTTCTACCTGAATTTGTTCCAACTCTTGCACTCAAATATTAAGGTGTTATTATTAAGTAAACACTATAATTGTTTGTTCAATCTCGTGCACTGAACAAAAAAAAAATCTCTTGCGGCTTGAAGTCTTTCCCTCTAATACATTGGGGTAGTAACAATAGTATTCTAAAATTAATATTGTAATGGGGATATTTGAGATAAGGCTATATAGTTAAATACTGCCGTAAAGTAAAAGTATTAATATAAAAAGGTTAAATTAACAATTTTTATTAAATTTAAAACAGATAACTCTTTTCAATTATGTAAAAAAAAAGTAACCCCAAGTCAACCAATATCTTGAAATGGGGAGAATGAGGATAAGGTTAAATAATTAAACACTGCCATACAATATAAGCATCAACATAAAAACAGTTACATTAACAATTTTACTAAATTTTCACAGACAACACTTTTCAGTCATGTACTGTACAAAGTAGTAGTTTATCCTAGCCAATGAATAATGTAGGCCTAATTTATAAAGAACTTATGAAATGGTTATATATTTGGCAACATATGTTTTATAGATAGTTTCATGTCCAGATTCCCTCACTAACGTCTCTTACGATTTAACAGCCTAGATGAAGGCCTGTAAACATCTACCGACACTGATTTTTTCCCATCAACAAGTTCTGTGAAGGCTTTACTAATTCTGTCATCTAGCTGCATGTCTCTTTACCGGGAACACCTACAGTTCTAGTCGTCTCTTAGCTGTTTCATAATATAGTGCATATTCTAATAGAATGTACCAACACGATAATGTTTAGTTTGGATTTACCGATGCTCCTAGCTGGTTGTGTCATCCCTCAACTCCATTGATAGTCCTGGGTTTTTTTTTCCTCATAGCAGATCCACGTGTCTTTTACTACACCATCCTCTAGCCATTGTTCCACAAAGTAATTATTAAATTGTTCAATTGCCTTACAGGTGATTACATTAAATGAAGCCATCCTTCGTCGGTAGAAATAGGTGTTATATGGGACAGAGATGCGAACATCCTAACATGTTGCTTCACTTGACTGTTCTTGTACATCTTAAGTCATCCCAAGATCCTGTACTTTCCTCCAGATGCATTGATTGAAGTAAAAATTACTGATTTTTAGAATTGTATTTGGAAAGCGTTTCTTAAGTGCCTGAATTGGGTTAGCTTCATAATCAATTATTGATAATTTGAGGACCCTAATGGAACTTTTTTTTTCTGGCAAGAGTGAAAAATCTCTCGTACGTATTTTTCTTTTTATCTGGTAGAAGTGCGTATATTTCAGGCTTAAGATTAGTAGAATTTTCAGTACTTCTAGCACCCATATGGCTGCTATAAAACCGATTGAATTGATAAGGAGAGCTATTAAAAGTTCCATCTAAAAAAAAATCACTATTTTTGGCTAACATTCCTGTCTCAATTTACTTGAAAATGCCATTATAAAATTTCCTAAGCCATCACCATTGAAGAGAAAATCATCCGATAAGTTTCTGGGTGGTATTATTTCTCTTCAACTGGATGACAATGATGTTACACCAAAAACCTTGAATCCCTGGCCAAACAAAGGGGAATTCATCGATGTTAATTGTGGAATCTCTGTCACAAAATCCAATACTGTGCCCGATGCTCCATAAAATTCCTTTTTATATATTTAAGGAATAGGTGTTAGTTCCTCTAGAGCACGTGTTTTTAGTTAATAATACATTTTTAGATTTAAATCTTAGCGATTTCAGGCACACATAAATGTTTTCTTTCATTGACAATACCGTTTTCACAGTCAGTGGTAATGAATTCTCGGCAAGGCCTATTAACACTACTTCAGCGTTTAGTCGAGTTCTCGTGGTTTTTTATTTTATGAAAATGTATTTATATCATAAATAAGGTACTGCGAGTATGCCACGGATTTTTTTTCTTCTAAAAAATCATTTGATTCATGTTGGCTTAGAATGATAGAAGAGAGAAAAATCTTCGCAAATTAAAAACAAAAAGAAGGGGAAAATCCCATAAAACATTAATTAAAGATGTTTATTCTTGTTATTTTGTCTATGAAATAAATATAATGCGTTGTAAACCTGAGATTTTATAATCCAGTGTGGAGGCCTATTTCTATTAATAGTTTAATGTGTTTTAACGTGTTGATTTCCTCTCAACATTTTACCAATGGGAGGAATGTAAATAAAGCAACATTAAATTGTAAAAATATATAATAATTTTGTATTTTTAATAGACTAGTATTTTTGTTGTTGTTGTTGAGAAGTGTGTAAATTAAGACATTGGACTACATTTTGAACTTGGCAAAGAAGTTTTGTGTCAATTACTTCCTAAATGCGTTTAAATTTTTACTATCATTAATAGTATATATATATTAGCATAACATGCAGAAAAAACTCAGCAGTGATTAACGGGCAGCACAAAAACAATGACAGAAGTCCACGTAAACATGCGTCCCATTTTACCTTGTTCCCGAGCTATTGTCTCGTTTATACTCCCAGTAATGTGGAACTGCCTAACATGATAGGAAGTGCACAAAATGGCCACCTTCGGTATGAATGCAAGCGTACAGTCATCGTATAGTAGAATGCAGTACTCATTACAAATACCAGATGTTCTACGAATTCATTGTCATCCTTCTTTTATACGATGACAAAGTATTTCAAGGCTGGAGATGGGTGTGAATATACAATTAGTTTCAAGTATCCCACAAATAAAAGTCTAATAGATTTAAGTCTGAGGAACGAGCTGGCTAGGAAGGTGGCCATTTTGTGCACCTTCTATAATGTTAAGTGGCTCCACATTATCGGAGTACAAACATGACTATAGCTTTGAAGCAAGGTCAAATGGAACATATGTTTATATGATTTTTTTCATTATTTTAGTGTCTCCTGCCCACCACTGACGTGGGTCTAACATGTTAGGGTACATTCTTTATATACGTATTATAAATAGGGTAAAAACATTCCCCAGAATTGAATGAAAAAATTATTGGAAGGTACAATACAAATATCAAAATGATATTAATAATAAACGAGAGAATCACATATATTATCTGAACCTAGATATGAATTAAATTTCAGATGTTTATTATTAGAAATTTCCACACACGGTTAAACAGAATTGGTGTTTAATGTCACGTATAACTAGAGGATACACGTTACTAACAACTTATCTAGTGACAAATAGTTTAGGACATTCCATTACACGAGAAGAAAAACAAATCCTAATATAGTTTTCTCTGGTCCCTACCTCTCTTTCTTGCACTGATGAAGACGTTCTTTAGCTCATAATGAAAAAAGAAACGTTGATAAGTTTGACTTTTGTTGAACCCAATAACTTATTTGTTTCATTGTCACTCCCAGAGGGACATCTACTTTTTGAGTTCCTCTTCAGCACCACTCCAGAAGTAGGGAGCAGTTTGAGAGGTTTTTTTTGTACAAATGCCATTTTCCCCGTTACTTTCGAAAAGAGAAAACTTATATGTGTTCCGAAAAACTTTTTTTCCTATACTTAAAGAAAACAAAAACATAAACGTACAAAAACTCTAAATTTATTTTTCATCCCACAGTTTTTTTTTTTTTTTTTTTAAA
>CABFOV010000316.1:170752-184607 GCA_902141375.1 Timema poppense
ATATATATATATATATATTTGTATTTACTACTTAATGTAATGTCCTTAAAATATAATAATTATTGAGGTAAATACATTCATCAAAGATACCAACTTTATCCGGTCAATATGCCGAAATTAGTGGCTCATTGTACGGTACGTTTAAATCATTTTTACACTTTATTTAACTTTTCACAGAAAGTTACATTCTTGCACATAATTCTCACGCAAATTATTTAGACAAAGGAGGATATTTGCCGAGAAGATTTAAGTAACCCTTTTCACTGTTTATAAATATATTGTTTGCTAAAATTTAATTAGTTTTATATATTTTCTTTTTAAATAAATAACTGGTGAATTAATGGTTCGATATATGTTATAGTTTTGAGAATTGTAAAGACAGTTTAAGAATAGATAAGGTAAACATGAAACATAATTCTTGACTTTATATTTAAAGCATTAAAAACCACTTTTATTTTATTTTTTTAACATTAAGATCGATTCTAATTTTATTAAAAATGATTGCAATGTGTGTGCATTAAGATTATTGTTTATTGTTTGAGGAGATTTGGGTTTAGTTTAATTCATACCCGCGTCGGTGATTGAAATCTTTAGGGCAGCATGGTCCAACTTTTATTTTTCCAAGGGCAAAATATTACCATCAGTTTGTACCGCGGGCTGAAGATAGCCTATATTTAGTAATTAGATCAAATTAATGTAAACCTACACATAATAATTAATAAAAAGTTATTATTTCCAATAATTATACATACATTGCACATTTGGTGGGTAAGATCTTTCAAATTTTACTGCTGAATTTGTTTATCCTCCAAAATCCGTAATATGAAGTACAGTATAGAGACACATAGACTTTCACAAGTCATCTTGGCATTATAATTATTGTATTTATAAATATTGTTACTAGTCAAATAAGGGAAAATGTGTCAGATATCTGTGCTCGGGGTCCGGGGTTCAATCCTTGCTCCCTGCACAGATTTATCTGATTACCAAACCCTTCCTTCACCTCTGACAAGACGTGTATTAATCACAACTTGTGAATGTATTTAATTCCAGGCCTCCACCGTGGTTCTGATCCCACGTTAAACTGTGGGTCCTCCATTTCATCTCACAATCACCCTACCATTACACATTAGCGTAAGTGCGTAAAACCCGAACGGGTAGTAAGACGCGGTGCTAATAATAATATATCTATCTGCTTGGAGAGAATATATTTGTTAATAAGGTTCTCGTAACTTGATTTATTCCATACTAATTACCACGTAGTATGTTCTACCTTATTTTGGTTGGTCGTACGCACACAGGACCTAAAAAACAACAACACACACACGGGGCTATTCCAAATCATTCGCCCACATGACTGACTGAATACCAACCCTAGCGTGAAATCTAACACGGGTACTAAACACTTCTGGATTCCATTCATGTCGTGTGGTAAGTCAGGCACCAGTTGGTCTGCATTCTATCCATTAGCGACACTTTCTATCACGTGACGCCGAGTACAGTTCCAATGTCTGGAGACAGGGCGATACAATATATCCTACAACACCTATAATACAATTTCATCAACATGGTCCATTATCTTAATTTAATTAGAACAATATTTTCTAAGATAAACCAATCTAAAACTACCTCATGATAATGGAGATTAAACTAAATGGATTAAAATTAACTTTATTTATTTGGGGCATTTTAACATGCACTTTATGAACCGAATGATTATATCAGCACACGATCTATGAATTGAAACAGAACCTGCTTTGGTGGCTGCAAACCCAAAGGCGTATATCTCGTGTTAGACTAAATTGCCGATGACAGGGAGATCGAGCTTAGAATCCTAGTCGTGAGTACTGGGTTTTTTCGCCGAAATGTATTTTCACTCTCCCTCCACGCAAATACGCGTACACTTCCTTTAAATTCAAACCTCATCATCCCTATCTCACTAGCTTAATTAGAACATATGAATTTAACATTTACAGGTAGTGATATACGATGCTAATAAAACACTAAAATAGAAAAGGATTTGCAACTAATGGTCAGAATTTTAAGAATAGTACTTGCGAAAATGTTAGCTGACCCTTTATGTACTCAAATTATTTTTATATCTATAAAAAAATCACAAACTTCTTCATGGGGGGAGGTGGGGGTGATGACCTGGTGGTCTAGGGGTAAGGTGTCGGACTTCTGTGCTGGGGTTCGGGGTTCAATCCTCGGTCCCGGCACATATTTATCTGATTACCAAACCCTTCCTTCACCTCTGACAAGACGTGTATTAATCACAACTTGTGAATGTGGGGAATGCCAGGCCTCCACCGTGGTTCGGATCCCACGTTAAACTGTAGATCCTCCATTTCATCTCATAATCACCCTACCATTACACATTAGCGTAAGTGCGTATAAACCAAACGGGTAGTAAGACGTGGTGCTAGTAATTATAATAATAATTCCTGGACTCACTTTTCAAAATTCTTACAATTAGTTGCAAGTCTGCACGTCTGGTTAAAAATATTAAGACCTCAACATTTCAGATCGGTTCAGAAATGTAGTGGAACTCGTGGTGATATACTTCTTACGGTAGAGGCTTAGTGATATACATGTTTGTATTGAAGAAATATTTGATTTATTTTGAGAAAAAAAGTTTTGATATAAAAACCGCAAATATACACAATTTTTTTCACCTCCCCTACATCCCAACTTAAAGGCATCGTCGTAAAGGGAAAGGCTCGAAGGAGAAAATAAAATGCATTTTATATATATTGCATTATATTAATTTACTTATATCAATATTTATCTTGTGTGCCAAAAATTCTCTTGAAAATTCATCGTAAATAATTCTACCTATGTAGAATACCAGAAACTAAATATTTTAGAGGTTTAATACAATCAAGAAAAAGAGCACAAATAAAAAGTTTTGTACTCTATACCTACTTTGCTTCATACCAGTAGCCGTAAGTTCATAGTATTTTTCTTTTGAACAAAATAATTTTGGCGATATTGAATATAGAATATATATTTTTTAGAAATTACAAAATTTTCATAATTATAGAAGTTATTTTCCTCAGAATTTTTTTTGAAGGTGTGAAGGTTATTATTGTGTGTGTCTCGATAAAAATGAAGAAAATTTGACCTTTAACTTCAACCTAGACATTTCAAAGTTTCGTGCAACCCTACCTATTTTTAGTTTTTTTAAGCATGAAACAAGCCTTACACCATATTTCCAAAATTCATAAGCGAAAAGAGAGTAAAATCCAAAAGTTTATCATTTGATTGCGTCAACAATGGACTCATCCCACGTAACAACACTGCATGAACGCATTCCTCACGAACATTGGTTTGTGACTTTGTTTGGTACATTGTTGGGAGATTACACGCTCACTGGTTTCAGCATCGTTTACAAAAGCCGTACTCTTTCCTAGTCTCCCCCTCCACCCTTTATCCGCTCCTGTCCTATCACTTTCCCCCTTAAATTCCCTGCCAACAGCCCTTGAGCCGGATCTGTGGCTATCACGCATGCGCAGTGTAATAATTTAACACGGGAGAGAAAGAATAGTGGACAAAGAAAGAGGAATGAGCGCTATTTGTACACAGATAGATGAATGGCGAGATAGATAGATAGGGTAGATAGATGGATATACGTGTAGACCAGAATGTAGACGACGAGTTGGATAGTCTGACGAATAGATGAAGATAAAAATTTAGATTGGAAAACAAGAGAAAAAGAGTGAAAATGAAAATGAGATATAAACCATATAAAATTGGCGGTAGTTAAAAAAGGGGGGGAGGGGAAGCGGGAATGATAGCAAAAAATTTCATCTGGCAAAACATTTCCAGCTTAATATATTTTTACAATGTATAATCGATCATCTTTTATGAAACTCACGCAATAGCGTGCACAAACAAATTGTGCCGATGTACCGTTATTTAATATTAATATTTTATTTGAATAAACCAAGCTACTAATTTTGTTTTAAATTAATTTCTCTACCCACTTTGGTTGTAGAATGGTCGAAGTAGTCACCCTCGAATTAGACTGGACTGCCAATGATGGAGAGAATGGAGTTAAAATTCCCTGTCGATGTAGTGAGTATGGATTTCCTAAATGGTTTTCCACTTTCCCTGCTCGCAAATACGGGTGCACGTTCTCTAAATTAATACTATACTATAAATAGCACCATTAAGATGTTTACGATCCATTTTAGTCGAATCTACGCTATGCAGAGGCGTAATTAGGCACTAATGGGCCCGTGGCAAAACTCTCAAGGTGGGCCCCCTTCCAATAAAATAAAGCCTCCCTCCCCCCCCAATCGTAATTGTAATCGTGGATTATAATAAATTACAATAGTATTTATTATTAGAATTCTTTTTTAAATTTCCCAATATATGTCGACATTTGTCTAATAAATTTGCTACTGAAAAGAGGAAACTAATAATATAATGTAAAAAAAATGTTCTAAATAGAATTATACTATATTAATATATATTGTAAACCAAATTATAAATAATATAAACACTTTCAGAGACTAATCAAACATCGACATATTTCTTCTTGCTTTGATCGCTGTGAAACTGTATATAATTTCCTCGAAGTTTTTTTGAGTTGAGATTTACTTATATCTTTTTAAATATTAATTTTACAGAAAAACATGTACATAGCTTTTTTGTAGAGCATGAAATTGTACAAAATAAAGTGACTATTGAGTAATTTTTTTTATTGTAAAATAAATTTTTTAAGAAACGAAACAAAAAATTTCATCCCTTACCAAATTAATCTTGGGCGGGTGGACCTGCATGATGGGCCTCTTTTTGGTCACGGGTTTGCGGAATTTTGCCACCTACGCCACACTATAGCTACACCACTGAAGCGACGGTGGTCAATCCCACAATCTCTCACATAAAAAAGTGCCAAATCCACCACCTCCCCTTAACGCCAGATTATTGACCACTTAACTAAATGGGCAGGGAGCTGCAAGTGTAAAGAGGATGAGAAAACGGAAGTGGAGAGATTTGAGGGAGTCAAGCTGACTAGGTGATGTTAAAAGTTCGAAGAGGAGAGCTTGATTGGAGGGGAACTGACTAGCTAATGTTAAAAGTTCGAAGAGGAGGGATAATTTTGAACAGAGGTGAGCTGACGAGTCTACTACATCGGGCGAAAGAGACGCAGCAGCATCCTCGCCATCCTTCTCGCACGACGGCCTGATTGATAGGATTAGCGCCTGGCTCCCCCTGTGACGCTGCAACCGGCTTCAACGGACAAGGGCAATTACACGACACACACATAGCGTCACGGACTAACTGTTGCTTGCTCTTCGCTAGGCGAGAATCCACCTACGATATTTATAAGCCTTCAAATATGTGTGGTCTGACGTTTTATCTTAGAGGGTCGAGTGCTTTATCATTGGCATGAGCCGTTAGTATTTTTTATTTCTATCTTGATATTATAATTTATTTATTATATACTTATAATGGCCTGCACAATCAATAAATATGTAAGTCCCCGAAGGTTTTATTCAAGATACATCAATTAGTTAAATGCATTAATTTTGACCCGGGCATATCCCTTTTCTATTAATTCAATATAATATTTAAAAAAATATATTTTCCATATGATCGAGCGTAATTTAATAAATAACTATCAAAGGATAAATCAGAGTAAATAGTATATGCGTGTTTCTATTAAGTAAGGGGTCCCTATTTTTGTAGTTCTTGGCTTGACTTTAGATGTTCTAGAACCACGAAATGACCTTCTTTAAATTATTTACTAGCTAGGAAAGTTAAGAGAAATGACATTTAGAAAATAATATAGTAGAACTAATATAAAATCGCTCATTAAAATCTTGGTATTATTTTTGTTTGTTTGTAAGGAACGTCGCTTGATGCAAAGAATAGGAGATTAAAGGGACTGCCTAAGTTTCTGTGATATCGCCAATCAGAGGTTTAATAGTGACAAAACCTTTAACAGTTAACGAATTTGGTATATACTGAAATAAACATAACATTATTATATAGGACCCTATGCATACATAAATTCTTAAACACAGTTTAAAAGTTTAAAATTTTCACTCTGAAACTCTAAAAATCTACATATTTTGGTTGATCATCAAGATATAAATGCCCCCAGAAAGGAAATGAAGCTGGTATAGGAGGATTGAACGGATATTTGCGAGTCTAATGATATTATTTAATAGGGGAGAGGGGGGATCATGACACAAATTGTATTGTCGTTTGTATTTTCCTCCTCTGTTTGTTCTCAAACTGCCGGACAGATCAACCTAGTAACGATATAATCCCAATTTGTTTATGGCATTTATGAATACTTGTTCGACAATTCTAACGCCTTCACATCGAAAAGTCAAGTTTAGAAGATGAACTATCACCTAATCTTATTACGATTGGACATTTGAAGCATCTTTTAGAAAATTCAAAAACATAATTTTTGTGATTAGAACTGATAACATCCACCAAAAGTGACAGCCGTATGCGTATGGGGTATGCCAAGATGCAGATAAATGAGCCTGACATTTAGTCCTCATGTCCACCGATGAGAGTTGTATCCCTATTGAAATAACCCTCTACCATTATATGTTTTAAAAAGCAATTTAAACAAAAGTTTCTTTTACGTGATTAAAAAAAACGTCTATTTTATGTGATCTATTCATTGGGCATTGCTAATAAAGTATTGCAATTCATAGATGTCGCTTCAAATTCTGTAATTATTTTCAACCAGAGACAATTTTTGTTCCTTTTCAAAGGGACAACCTGTTCAAAGAGTGAGATTTTACCATTAGGTAAAATGTCAAAGAGATAAATTTAAAATAAAACATCCATGAAGCTTATTCACAGACACAACATTTTTTAAAGTGGTTTTTTTTAGTTGACAATAGCATTCTATACTTGTTTGTATTCAAAATATTTTTTTACCTCCACATTGCACTTCATAGGAGAGAGTAAACATTTTAGGTTGATTGCATTTTGAAAACAACGTGGTAATAACGCACAATCATGTTAATGTTGTGTTTCCAACAACCCGCCTCCGGCCAAAAAGTACAGCCGCATTGTAATGTTAGCGGCTAGGGTTCATAACAAGGGTTGCTGGCACAGTAATGTAGAGTGGCTGGGGTTGTTTTCACCCTTCTGTCGGGAATTTCATAAGGCACGGGCTGGGAACTTCGCTGGAAACTTTATATAAGCCGCAATGCTTCGTCTCGAAAATGGCTCTTTTATAGTTCCAAGCAAACAAACTAACTTCAGGTATAACGAGACCTTCACAATGTTTGCGTGACTTTGGTTCTCGGTCATGTCATAATAAACAAAATGGTCATTAGAAGAACACGTTTAAAACGGTAGAATGGTTTTAGCTATCCATACCAGTGGGTGTAGGTGTCTACGCATAAAGAATAACAACAAACATTTAAGAAAGAAGTCAAATGATGAAACTATAAACATGAGTTTGAAAACCAGTCATACTTAAATGAATATATTTACTCAAACGCATATTAGAAGATGACTTATGGAAATTGGCATCGCTGTTCAATAAGAACATGGCTGCCCTGGGTATGAGTAGCAGCCGTGCGTTGGACATTGTCCTTACTTACTTGAACCTATTTTTTTTATATTTTAAATATGTCTGACAAAAATAAAAGGCTTTCGGACGAAATCAGAGCTATGGTATACCCAAATTACTAATAGTTTGAACGAAACGTTTCCAAATATTAAAGAAGCGGCCACAGATAAATAAATAGCTTCAATCTTTACTCTTGGAACATTTGAAGTTACTTCAGGTAAAAAATTAGTCCGTATCTTCTTCATTTTGATTTACCGTGGAGAGTATCCAAATCCAAACATTGTGCCTCAAAGTAATTATGCTGGTTAAATATACCATGAACTTAAAATGTTTGTGAAACACTGGTTTAGGCCATGGCTTCGAAAGGGTTACGTAATTGTTGAAAGTTTAGGAAACACTGATCTATTTTATATTGTATTCTTCTATGAGAGAGCTTAGTGAGGAGTAACTCACCCTTAGCAACAGGCGAGATGGCTAGTATGTTGGCAAGGGCTGCGCCTGTACCGTGTCCCATCAGGGTGATACGGTCAGGGTCCCCGTCAAAGGCCGGAAGATTCTCTCTGAGCCAATGAAGGCCGGCCACGAGGTCCATCAGGCCGAAATTACCCTGGGCGCTGCCCTTAGCGCCCGTCTTCAGGAAACCTGCGGGAAAAGAACGAGATTCAAGCGTTCAGGAAACCTGTGGGCAAAGAACGAGATACAAGCGTTCAGGAAACACGTGGGCAAGGAACAAGATACACGCGTTCAGGAAACATGGGGGCAAAGAACGAGATACAAGCGTTCAGTGAACATGTGGGAAAAGAACGTGATTCATGCGTTTAGGAAAGCCGTGGGCAAATAACGAGATACAAGCGTTCAGGAAACATGTGGGAAAATAATTAGATATAAGCGTTCAGGAAACCTGTGGGCAAAGAACGAGTTACAAGCGTTCGGGAAACATGTGGGCAAGGAACGAGATACAAACGTTCAGTAAACATGTGGGAAAAGAACGTGATTAAAGCGTTAAGGAAACCCGTGGGCAAATAACGAAATACAAGCGTTCAGGAAACATGTGGGAAAATAATGAGATACAAGCGTTCAGGAAACATGTGGGCAAGGAACAAGATACAAGCGCTCAGGAAACATGTGGGCAAGGAACGAGATACACGCGCTCAGGAAACATGTGGGCAAGGAACAAGATTCAAGCGCTCAGGAAACATGTGGGCAAGGAACGAGATACACGCGTTCAGGAAACATGTGGGCAAGGAACGAGATACACGCGTTCAGGAAACATGTGGGCAAGGAACAAGATACAAGCGCTCAGGAAACATGGGGGTAAATAACGAAATACAAGCGTTCAGGAAACATGGGGGTAAATAACGAGATACAAGCGTTCAGGAAACTTATGGGCAAAGAAAGAGATACAAGGGTTCAGGAAACCTGGAAGAAAATAACGAGATACAAGCGTTCAGGAACCCTGCGGGCAAAGAACAATATACAAGCGTTCAGGAAATGTACGTAGATGTTGTATAGGGCGTACCTTGTACCCATGGTCACCACATATGAATCAGAAACATGGACATTGAATGTAAGAGATATTAAGAAAGTAGAGGCCAAGGGAATGAAGTTTGTGAGGATTATGTTAGCTGTCACGAGGATAAACAGGATTAGGAATGAAGTCTAGGCAAGAGTTGTAGTACAAGGAGTAGACGAGATAGTAGAGGAAGCAAGACTGAGGCTATATGGTCGTTTAATGAGGATTTAAATAAAATAATGTCAAAGAGAGATATGGAGTTGAAGTATGTAGGAAAAATACCGCTAGGGAGACTAAGAAAGATATTAGATGAGCAGGTGACAATAAGTGGGCGAGTGAGAGAAGAAGAATTGAAGCAAACAAAGAATGAGAATGAGAGAAGAAGAATGGAATCAAATAAAGAAGGACGACTGACGTAAAAAAAGAGGAAGATGGAGGAATTTTTACTAAACTGACCGTTCACAGGCTGAGAACAGATAATGATGATGATGAAGCGTTCAGAAATATTGATTGTTAATAAGTACTCGCGAGTCACTGTTTATACTTTCATCTCGATGACCATTATGTGATTAACAGTAGAATGTGGGTTAATCTAATTCAATAATAAGACACACATTATAGAGGTGTGTTGGTCGTGATGTGCTACCTCATCCATCCGGAGCAGCGTTTACTAGGTATTTCAGCCGGTTGGTGAGGCCTCATCCTCTTTATCTAGGAGAGAGCACATGCTATAGGAAGATCGTTACAGCATAACCGACAAGACAAATTGTGAATAGAAGTATATTTATTAATCCAGTACCAGGATTTTGATTATTTAAAATTATAATAAATCAATTAAAAAAATTACTCCAAATTTTCGAAAAATGATCTAGAAATATAAATAAAAACTCTTTATAAATGCATACGACTAAAACAAACACGCACTTTAAAAATTAATGTAACTTGAAAAAGTCCCATAAATGCTTACAAAAATTCCCAAAGTGCTTAAAAATTACACAAACCAAGAAAATATTACCTAAAATTTCAAAGTGACAAAAAATATATATAAAAAATTCTATAAAATTTAGACTAAGTTTCTGCCACAGAGTTTATGTACTTATCAGCATAGTATGAGATTAACCAATAAAAGATTTTTATTATTTATCACCGCGTCTTACTACCCGTTCGGGTTATACGCTTTAAGTACTAATTACGCTAATGGATTAGGAAGGTTGAATTAGAGGAAGTGAGCCCGCACTTGCGTGAAGGGAGAGTGGAAAACCATTTAGGAAAAAATAAAATATTATATGTCATCATAATATGGGTCCTGGTTACTACAATACAGATTAATTTTATATTAATAAATAAGGTAATAAATTTACTTGTAGTGGCATTAATCTGAAAAATCGCTAAACAATAAGTTTAAAATAATATTCTACATTATTATGTAAACATAATTATAACAATGAATAATTCTTAGCTAAGTATTTGATTTTAGTTAGCACATCCAAACATACACTATAAGGAAAGACACAAAGAAAACATTATTTGGCCTTGTAGTGAGAAATGAAAATAGCAATACTATTCTATGAAATACAAAAAAGTTTCAACATTTTCTTATAAATTATACGTCATTGTTTTGCCATTACAGTAAACACAACCTAATTTTATGTATTAACTTTATTTGAGGTTGTGTTGTAAGTTTGGAACTGTACTTTTTCTGGTAAAAATGCACATTTTACTAAGGGTCTGTGGGTATTAGAGCTACTGACAGAAAAATATACATATAAATAAAATAATAATCTGACAGACCAGCTAATACAATGATCACTTAAGCTTCTTATGTTGTTTTTAATAACATCGGAAATAGGATAAAACGTGAAACAGTTCCAAGGCTGCGGAAACTTTTGAAATAAATCAGATTATCGAAAATACATTGTAGTCCTGGAAAGGCGTATTTCACATTCTGTATTTTAACGTTTGTTATTTGAATTACTTTTCACTTAAATAACTAGAAAATTGATTAAATAATCATCCCATAATAATAATATTATTTATTAAAACAAATGTCGACCTATTTGATAGTTTTACTAACTAAATTAGTAATTTATGTTACTTTCATTTATATGTTTTCCCTCTATTAAGGGAATACAGCAGACGTGTCTGTTCTGTTTGTGTGTCTTCGTTAAATACTTTGAGCTAATTTATTAATTTGACACATTTTAAACATCCATACATATCCACCAGGACACATCCGGGATTTGTATTAATATTCTATCTTAACATAGTATCACCTAATAAACATAGCTTATATTTACATTTAAATTAAAATACTTCAAAAATTAAACCTGGACATAAGAATCGAACTCCGGTGTCATAGAATCATTTTTCAATTGCATGTAATTTTATTGTACGGTACATACAGTGATGGCCAAAGTTAATTTCCAACTTCATAACTACCCGCTTCGGTGGCCGCGTGGTCTAACGCGCTACTCTTGCTTTAGACTAGACTCTCAATGACGGGAAGATCGAGGTTTGATCACGGTCGGGTGCACTGAGAGTGGTTTTCCCCTATTTTTTCCCCACTCTTCTTTCACACAAATGTGGGTACACTTCCTTTAGATTAAACCTTTTTAAAGACCTAAACCATTAGTAAAATTAGTACATAGGCGTATAGCCCATCCGGGTAACAAGACTCGATTTCAAAAATAAATAAATAAAATTTCATAAATTATCTTGGCTTAACTTGACCAAAACAAGTTATCATGAAAAAGATTTTATTGAACTGTTTTTGCCGACTTTATAACACACTCGTATACTATTTAATGATAAGACTAGCCATGTCCGAGGGCTCTCAAGTAGATTTTAGATAATTGTTTGATCAATCTGATAATCATGCTTGCATCTTGACTGGATACTTAAGATGTAAACTTCTTAAGTAGATTGATTTGACAATAAACCGATTTTATCCAAATTCCACGATAGTTCATTTATAGCCGATGCATGTTAAGGCGACCGTCTTTCTTAGTGAGTAAGCATCAATCGCTGTCAGGTCACACGGCTTAGAAACCAAAGGTCTGTGTCTTTTTTTGGAACCACTTCCCTATTATGTCTAAGCCTACACTCCCTTTTGACTTAAACTTACAACCACACTTCCTCATGTCAATACGAAGGAGAGAAAATAAAACAAACAAGCTTCTTATTTCAAGGCAAATAATGAAGCTCGCTGCTAATTCTTAAATATTTTAAAATTTTCTGTTGTGAACCCATAAAAAAATTATTGTAGATTATTTGTGATAAATCTAGAAACCCTTTTCATCAAGTCTAGTCTACTAGCTCCAGAAGTATGCTTTAAAAGTCGTTGAAAATTAGCTAATATCAAACTTTCACAAACATTTTTTCTAGCAATAAAACTCAATCTAAGGAAAAAGGGCCCTGTTGAAATATTTCGACTTTATTTTGGCGTGAAGCATATTCTGAAATAACGCAGCGTAGAATAATTGAATATTTTAAATATTACGTTAAAACCACGTTTGCGCGGAAATTTCTACCTTACCGAGGCAGCCCCCTTCAGTGTCTGGCCAAAATACAATATTAATACATCATTTAATAATAATAATAAAACCGTTCTTTATGTGGCTGTATTGAATATTAGCTTTGCAAACTGTATTAGTGAAATAGTTGCAAATATGAAACGGATATTAAATCAAGTAGACAACAAACATAAGACCCGGTTCAGTGGATGCATGGTCTAAGGTGTTACTCACATTGATAGACTGATCTGCTGTTGGCAGGGAGATCATGGTTCTAATCCCGGTCGGGTCTACTGAGGATGTCTTTCCCTAAATGGTTTCCCACTCTCCTTTCAGTAGACGTAGGTAGATTACCTCTGAAATATTTCCTTCCTCATCTCTACCCGATTAGAGTAATTATAATATTATATACGTATGACCTGAACAGGTAGTAAGACGCGGGGATGAAAAAAAAAAGTCATGTCTGAGAAAAGAAAAATTGAATTGTAGTATTTGTATATTGACAAATTACGACCTAGCAATCTAAGACGTTAATTTTATGCTCTTGATGGAGAAATGGGGGTTCGAATTATAACCGGTTGTATTGAAGGTGTTTTTCTGAAATGGTTTTTATAGTGGTTTTCGCATCCTTTCTCCAAGCGTTTTCTCAAAACTACCCTATAAATCGCTAACCCTTAAAATAAACCAATACTGGCCTTCGTATTAAAAGTAAGAATATATTAATAGAATGTTATTCCTAACAGTTTTGGCATATTTTCTAAATTTTAATATAATTGATCAAAGTTTATATGATTGATATCTAGTTTACGTACATACTTTAATCAAGGTATTGGGTTAAACCCTGCTTTGTTGCGTTTATTCAAAGGATAAATAAACATAATATAGGCAAAACCATTTTTAATTTAATTTACCTTGAAAAATTGTAAGCTTGTAGAGTTTATGAGATAGTGTCATAATGTAATACAGCAAGGTAATACTGTAAATATTAAGGGTAAACGGAGTGTAGGCCCACGTACTGTCACCAGAGGAAAATATGAACATAAACTAATTAATACCGAAAAGATAAACATCCACCCAGAGCTATTTGCCAATGACAATTTGTGCTTTTAATGTACCTATATACAAAATACTAATTAGTCGCAATTATGTATTTATATGACAATCATTATCACCACTCTAATAGTATTAATATTTCCGTACAATTTTGACTAAGGTTCCCGTATTAGTCATGTATCCGTATCCGGCCAGGGGGGGGGGGGGGGCTGGGGGGGG
>CABFOV010000316.1:184724-199141 GCA_902141375.1 Timema poppense
GTTGGGGAGGGGCATTCAATACCATTTCTATGCACAAGTGTGTGGCGCGCAATGGTCGTTGTACAAATGAAGTGGGGTTGCACGATACATAATTTATAGCGGCCTCCGGTCTTGTAGCTGTGCCCTAGTATCTACCTTCTCTATCCCACACACCTCTTACCCTGTTTCAACCAAACCGGGACAGTATTAAACATTTGTGTGGGGAGGGTGGGGGTGTTTGTTGGTGCAGAGGGTTTGTTACTCCTCCCCAGCCAACACAACAGTAATGTCAGATGGCCTACTAGCTAGGCAGAAACGTCGTTAGAAGGGATTGAAAATATAGTTTATGTGAACAGTTCCAATGGGAACTGAATGGAATCGTAAAATATTTTAAGGAAATAATAATAAGCTATACCTTAAAATAGTAACTATGAGATATTAATTTTTGTTTGATTAAAAAAAATCAATATTTTATAATACTAGATGATTATTTTTTTACCCTAGTTTGAGGCAAAATTTTAACTTACAAAGTTCATTACAAATATGTCTGTGGCTTCGTGTAAGGAAGTATAGAAACACAATTAAAAATAAACTTTATTTCTTTTGGATGTTTTTTCATACGTTAGCTAAAATGTACATATTTGTTGTAGACACATTATTTCACCAAACATACATGTATATAGATATAAATCATTCTGGATTCTCGTGCAATATAAGTCCTCCCAAATCCAGTGATAAAGGCACAATTTGTACATTAAAGTGGGGGGTCCCACGCCCCACTTACCCTCTACCCACCTAAGGGCTCATAATTTAATATGTAGAAAAATGACATGATCCACTCCCCCTAGCCTCTGTTATCGTTACTGTGGCATAGCCTATTATTGCCACAAAATCTTTAATTCATACCATAAAATGTCATTAAATAATATAAACGTGTTCACAAATTGTAATATTTATGTTAACAATTTATTTGGTAGCTTTAATATCAAATTAAAATGTGTTTTTGAAGTCGAGTGCATTTAAATTTTTGAGATTACGTGGATTTAAAATAAAACTAATTCAATGAAAATAAAAAATCGAGTGATTTAATACATTTTAAAAGTTTGGCCATAGCGCTATAGTGGCCACAATGGGAACTATTTATAGGCCGATCGTTATTGTGTAGATTCAGGGTTGAAGGGTCGGTTTCAATCATTGACAGGTTGTGTTAAGGGATGGGNGTACCCCCCCCCCCCCTCACAATTGGTTTTTACATTATATCTGTAGGCAGATGCTGGTGCACGTACTCAAACACACTTCACTCTGATCCTCTCTCTTTAGAGAAGACCAGTGTGGTCCAAATGCTGTCCACGTTCACGGAAAATGTGTCTTTAACAGTATTCTGGAGGAGAATCAAAGGGAAGCCCTCGGTGGAAGATGTGAAAAAGTTAATTATTCAAGCTAAAATATGTTTTTTTAAATGTCAAGATTGTATTTTTTCATGCATGTGTTTGATTAGTAAAAATATGTAACAAAAACTTATATTTATAGTTCTAAGTTGTTTGTAAAAGTGTTTGTACTTGCATATTTCATAAACATTTTTGGGAGATTAGTAAACTTTTTGGGGGGAGTAGTATTTGAAAGATTCGATCAACCAAAAATACAAATTATAAATAAGCGTTGAAAGTAATAATTGTTTATTAAGTGTTTGTAGGCATTTATTAAGTTGATGGATTACTAAATATGTCTTCGGCTCGCTGTACAAGCTGATATTCAGATTTGGCCCTTCCGATTAAAGACGTGAGACCTCCCAAGATTAGATAGTCTATGTCACTCACAAAAAATACCCAAGTCGGTGAACGCATGGTCTAAGGCGTCATCCTCGTAGTAGACTAGACTGCTGATGACAGGGAGATTGAGGCTAGAATCTCGGTCGGGTGTACTGAGAGTGGTTTTTCCTAAACGGTTTTCCACTTTCCTTCCTTTAAATACTGCCTTCCACACCCCTAAATCATTAGCGTAAGCAGTACATAAGCGTATGACCCAAACGGATAGTAGTAGCTAGTAGGACGTGGTGCTAAAATAATAATAATAATGGATAATCACGTGTACTAAACTATTAATTTTTTTTAGAAATGGGAATCTAAAAAAATCTTCAAAACACATCCAGCAATTATGAGTTACCTATTATAGTTCTCCGATTATACATCTATTATACTGTTGGGAATCATGCCAGGAGTCATTATATAAATATGATGACGCACTACTGACTGATTTATGCCGTAAGAGTGGCTTATATTGATTTAAAATAGGTCAGGTTAGTTAATTTAAAGTTGTCATTTAATTGACTGTCGGTGGATACCCTTTGAAGTTCTATTGATTAGAGTTTACGTATTTGCTCGTTGCTAGCTACACTTAATTTCTAATTGGATTGAAATATTGCATTTGTGAGGTTATAGTAACATTTATTTTCATGGAAGTGTAATCATAGGTTAATACTATGGTAGTGTAATAATTTAGTCTATTTCGATTTGTGATGCTTCTAAAATAATTATTATTTCACCTCACTAAACAAAAAGGTTTATTGTGTTCTTTTATTTATTATTATACATGTGGAGTATTTTATTATTCAAAGCCAATTTTTTGTTCCGTTTATTTAATTTTGCAAATATATTTAGTTCAATTTATTAACCATAGCTTGGAAATCTAGGAAAAAGTAATGATTATGTTACCAGGTACTGTCCCCTGCTCTAAGTGGTAAAGTTGTTGATCTAAAGCTTAGAGGACCTTGGTTTGACTCTATATACAATTTCGACATGTGAACCAACTAGCAAAAGTATCTGGTCTCTAAGACTGGGCTTCTAGTGCTAGGTTTTACTAATTAATTATTTAGTCTATGACATTAGGAACACTAGAGTTCATTACCGCACTCAATAAAGCACGCCACCTATCTCTATATTGAGCTAATTATATCCAGCCTATCTCATTACACCCTATCTCTCTCAGGTCTATTCAAATGTTATCCTCCCATCTGCGTCTGGGTCTTCCCAGTGGTCTTTCCTTATTGGGTTTGCCATTCATTACCATGAACGCGGTTCTAGATACTTCCATTCACGCTGCACGTCCACCCCACCGTAGCCTGCGAGATTTTATTACCCTATCAATGTCTGGTGATGAGTACAGGATATGCACCTCATAATTGTGTAACCTCCTCCATTCATCATTGTCTTCATCAATTTCTGGACCTAATATTTTCCTAAGCACCTTGTTCTCGAACACCCTAAGTTTCTTTTCGTGGCTTAAGGTTTTACTGTCCTAAGTTGAATTTGTTTTAATACGGGTGTTGATGAATGTGTTTCTAGAAAGTGCAAGTTAAATATAAAAATTAAAATAATATAAATGGTGTGTCTTAGGTTTTTCCATTTTCTCTCAAGGAGAAATTCACAATTTTGTATTTAGCTTTTGCATCGTGTATTACTAACCGTCCAAGATACTCGCATTTAATTAATATAATGGTTTAGGAATGAAGAAGGTGGTATTTCAAAGTAAACGTAACTAAATGTGCTTTAAGGGAGAGTGGGAAACAATTTAGGGTAAACTACCCTAATTACACCTGGCCGAGATTCGAACACTGAAACACTGACCTTCCAATCACCAGAAAAACAAAACTTGAGTAATTTGTCATTTTGTCCGCTGAGCCACCGATTCGGGTTCAATCCCAATTGTGGAATATTTGGTACATTCACAATTGTTTCTCTTTTTTTCAAACTTTCTCATATTTAGGCAAAGGGTATCTCTTCTTGCTGCCGTTTATTGAAATATTCACATCTGGGCAAAGTTTCTCTTTCTTGTTGTCTGCTAAATTATTCACACGCAGGCAAAGTTTTTCTTTTTGGTTGTTGTTTGCTAAGCTATTCACCTTGGGGCAAAAAAAAAACATTTTCTTGTGGTTTTTTGCTAAAATATTCATCTTCAGGCAAGAGGTTTATTTTTCTTGTTGTTGTTAGCTAAACTGTTCATATTTGGGCAAGGGTCTCTCTTCTTGTTGTTTGCTAAATCGTTCCCATTTGGGCTAGAACTTTGTGTCATCATTTCTCTTTTAAAGAGGCTCAAAGCTACACCCGACTTGAAGCGATGCCTATCACTGAAATATATTTACATAGCGATGCGCGCTTGCGTTAACGTTGCTTCAGTTTGTTTTCCAGACTTAAGTCTACAAATAAAAGTAAATGTTGCAGCTTTAAAAAGCAATATTTTCTATTTGAAAAAAGAAAAAAAAAATACCATTAATATCGGAGCAGTTATTGTTGCGGTAGCACTGATAGGTTCTAGAAAAGTTGTCGCAAAGGTCTTGTCGAAGGAATCATTAACGTGACATTGTTTACCATGATGTGAACGTGCCTTTAAAACGAAAGCCCCTCTGCTTTACCTCCGGGCGAATATAAAGTGGAATCTCGTTTCAAGTGAAAAGTCGGCGTCAGCACAGAGAAACAACTTTAATGAAGGCCACGCATAGAGGAAAAGAGAGAAAGAAAAGAGAGAAAGGGCGAAAGTAAATAAGAGATAGCGGAAGAAACGGTAGATAAATTATCTCTGGAAAAATTGGACTAAAACTTGTAGGAAGTTCTACTAACAGGAAAAGGCTGAAGACCATCTCATCATGGTAAGGGAGAAACTTTCAAAAAGGTGAGGGACAAAAATACAGTAACAGGACTACGTTTTGTATTGGTTGAAGGGGGGAAGGGCTGGACTGTTAGAGAACTTATTTTCATTTCACGTTTGCCTCTCTCAAAGTTTTATTTTAGCCACACTGTTATGTCTTGAGAGAATTCTTAGGAACTAGAGAAGATGATTACATCTTTGTTTTAACAGTATAAATGAATATTATTGATTAAATTTGTTAAGATTATATTTGTTGTGAAAACACATTATGCTATACAAGCTTTTAAGTTGAACTTGATTTAAAATGATTTGATTCATGTTTGTGTGCATGTCTTACAACTCGTTTGGCCTATCCAAATTTGAATTACACTATAGCGGATTAGATATGATAGAGGTATACTTTAGAAGAAAGTTAACCGCATTTGTGCAAAGGTGGAGTAGACAACCATTTAGGAAAAAACACCTTCAGTACACCAGATCGGGATTCTAACCCCGATCTCTCCGTTACTGGAAAACTAAGCCAGACGAGTTTGACGCAATATTCCGTGTGTGCACCAATGCGTATATCTCATCAAACATACGATGGTAGGCTGGTTCTCATTTCAGTGAGTAAGTTTAGTCACGCAATCTAAGGAGTCAGGCTCGCAACAGACCAAATTGGCGGTAACGAGAAGGTTCAAATCTCGGCCGGATGTTAAGGGGAAAGAGATTTATTGGTATAGTTTTCCCATCCATTCTCAAATTAAATGATGGCGCACTTCCTTCCAAAATGTCCGCCCCATCCCTAGCCAATATATTAAATCCCGTTTTAGTAAATTTTGCCACGTTATAACTTTTTTTATGTAAATTATGTCCCATAATTAATTACAGGTCCTGATGTAGATTCCTTCCAATAATTATAGCCTCTGATGTAAATTCCTCCCCATCACTATAAGCTTTGATGTAAATTCCATCCTGTCACTATAAGCTCTGATATAAATTCCGTCCTGTCATTATAAGCTCTGATATAAATTCCGTCCTGTCATTATAAGCTCTGATATAAATTCCGTCCTGTCATTATAAGCTCTGATATAAATTCCGTCCTGTCATTATAAGCTCTGATATAAATTCAGTCCTGTCATTATAATTTTTGTATCGTTACTTCCCCTTAACTCTAATATATAAAGAAGGTAACGATAACTATTACAAAGCAAAATGCATGACATGATAGAAGCAGGAAAACATATTATACAAATAACATAAAAGGATAATATTGTGTTACAAAACTTATTGTAGAGTGAAAGCTGGACACAAAATAATAAAGTGTAGTAACATCCGTTAGATAAGCTAGGTAAATCAATTAAATTATATAAGTATAACTATACACATTAAGTTTTAAGCTGACAAATGTAACAGGGTTTAATAACCCCAAATATATAGGAACGTCCCGTAGAACGCGAAAATATGCGTCCAAGACGACACGGAAACAGTCAAAGGAAGTTTAGTTGATAGAAAGCATTGGATGCCAAACCAGCCAGACTCCCACTAGAACAGTGTAAGCAGAAAATATGGCGAATTAATTACTCATCAAGATATAACTGCAAATCCTATAGTCTTAGAGTTATTAAATTAATTGACAGCCAAACTAGCTAGCTTGACTTGAGAATATGAAATACATCCTATATAATAAATTGTTAGGAGGACCTTCATTCAATTACATTAGCAGATGGCTAACAATCAGGAGTCCACACAAAATTGTACTATGGCCGGTCCTTTCCCAGTGGGTACTGCCAGAGCATTCAATAGTACGTTTATGCCATTACCCACTCCCTGGGGTATACATCAAATCTAGTACACGCCAACATTAAATACTATGACAAATAAAGTGCCAACAAGGAAAGAATTAAAACACTATTTGTGCGGGCCACTATACAAAACTAGCCGTGTTCCACACTTTGCGTATCCCAAAACAGTAACGCAGTAAAAGAGGTACCAATAAAAATGTGAGCTATTGTGAAGTCAAAAGGACTTAAAAAGGAATAATGAACTTATGGAGAAGAGGAAGCTTAAAGCAAGGTCCTTACTACATATAGGGCTCCAAGCTCCCGTATTGAAGATATGTTATATGAACATAGGGAAAACTTAGTCAGACTATCTGACTAAAGTAGATAAGTTGGGTTGACACCAAACCAAAATTAGTCACTCGGACTAAATAAACAAGTCTGAAGGATTTGGACAACATTATAGTCGACTCGACTGAGTAAATTAAGTCAAAAGGACTGATAAACATTAATCACTCGGACTAAATTAACAAGTCGGAAGGACTTGGACAATATTATAGTCGACTCGACTGAGTAAATTAAGTCAAAAGGACAGATAAGTCAAAATTAGTCACTCGGACAAAATCAACAAGTCTGAAGGACTTGGACAACATTCGTAGAGTACTTGAAACGTCAGACAAGATTACCTCGGCGTCGAGGCGGTGAGACCCACGACTAAACCATTAGGACCAGCTGTTAATTCTTGGTGTTGGAGCAGAAGTTCCTCCTTCAAGAATATCTGATGATAAATTACAATACTGTGAACCTAGAGGTCAACCGTTATAAACTCTATATCCTGACTATATCGGACCAAATATGGGCATGTAATTAAGAAAAGGAAGGAAGGGGGAGGTTTGGAACAGTGGATAAAGAGTTGCCAAGGAAGTCCACTAGGGCAGCAGCGCTCGGGTTCGCGGCATTGAACCAAAGACAGTCAGGCCTTTATTCAACTTGGAGTTCAAGGGTTTAGACGTCTGTTTGAAACTACCACGCCTTCTCTTCCGCCATGCTGGCAACATACTGTATCGAAGCCTGATGATTGTATCCGGGAACATCCACTTAATGTAAGTAAAATACAAATTATATTTTAGCAGAATATATCAGTTTTAATTCTCTTCTTTGGATTTCGTTATTTCAGTTTAGTATTTTGTGCAGATTATGGCTTGTAGATGTCATATCACTTGGTTGACATGCTACAACTTATATGTAAATTCCGTCCCTAGTCCTCTCTTAGCTAATGAATAATGAATGTATTAAATGTTTGCAAATGAAATATAATAATGAAAACAACTTTGTTACATTTCAAACATTTATTTCAAAATATCACACTTCTAGACTGGAGTAGAAAGGTCAAACATAAAAAAATTAAATAACATAGTGCGGAAACGATTATTTCTCTTGTTTTTATAATTCTTTAATAAGTGTTTGATTCCTAGTTATCCCGAGAAACTTCATGTCTAAACGAACCCCCTTATTTCAATTAAGAAATAAAAAAATATATTCAATGCCACAATTAAATGTCCTCGTGTAATATTTATACTTACCAATACCATTACACATGTAAGAATTCACATGACACCTCTTAAACGAAATCAATTTAGATAGATATTTCTCTACAGTTATCCTCAGTCATTACATCAGCCAATATCTTTTCTCTCATTGATACCTTCAATTTATTTGGCGGGTTGCTTCGTAGACGAATGAAAGTATCGCTCTGTAAGTCTTTCAGCACTTCCACTATTATTTGAATTTTGGGGTGAGGTGTATATATACGAGTCTGTTAAGTTTTAAGGGTACAGAAAAATTATTGAGGGAGCATGCTTAATACATTTTGGAATATATTTTACTCACAAAGTTGTTATTAAATATTTTAGACCTGAGTAGCTACGTTAAAATAATACTGAAATGTTTTTAGAACCAGTTTAATACGGGACGGAATTTACACCACCTTTGGATTGAACACATTCTTAGGAGGAACTGTCACCTGCATGAGGTCATAGAAGGGAAGGTTGAGGAAAAGAGGAGGATTCATATATTGGACGACTTGAAGGAAATTAAGAAATTTCTGGCAGCTGAATAAGGAGGCAAGAGGACAGAGCGCATTGGCAGTCTAAGTTGACTGACAAAAGTAATGAAACAGCCGTAAGACAGAACACTTAATAATAATAATAATAATAATAATAATATACCTACATATGTGAGCACTTGACTAAACGTTAAGCTCATCTGGTTTTTCGGTGATGGGGAAATTGGGTTTTGAATTACGGCTATGTATACTGAAGGTGATATTAACTAAATTGTTTCTCACTCTACCTACACGCAAATACGAGTACGTTTTCTCTAGAATATACCCTCTTCCTCTTGATCCTATTAGAGTAGTTAAATGTGTAATATTATATCCCAGAATGGTACTAATATGTGGCGTAGAGAAAAGTTTTAATCATAGATAATTATAATAAGTACGCACTTTCCTTCGTTCAAGAACGGGTGAACAAGCCACCTTCTCCAAGTCAAACATGTCTTTGTAAGATTAAAGGATTAGTTCTTGTTTGGTGAGTGGAGAACTCACGTTTATATTACCCAAGTTTCTAGGACCTTTACTAACCACTAACGAGAGGACCACATCGTGTGGTTACTTTAGTTTCTAGAGTTGGTACCTTATCAACTTTGTCATTGTAAACAGCTCGGCCAGTATGGAGAACAATTCATGTGGTGTATACTTGGTGGGCCAGTTTGAGAAACGGACATTATTTTAAATTTGAGAAGCGATATTTTTTAACTGCGTGGTGATATAAAATATTTATTCTAAAATTATATATATTTTTAGCACCACGTTTTACTACTCGTTCGGGTTATACGCCTATGTATTAATTACAATAGTGTGTTAGAGTTAGGCAGGTTTAATTTAAAGGAAGGGCACCCGCATTTTCGTGGAGGGAGAGTGGAAAACCATTTATGGAAAAAACTTCACACACCCAGCAGGTATTTTAAACCTGTCCTTTCTGTCATCTCCAAACCAGACAAAACGAGACTGACCCATATGCCCGCACGTCCCATTGGTGTGGGATGTTTACGGTCTACTTTAAAGGGTCAATATGATAAGCTTAGTTTAGAGGAAGTGTACCCACATTAGCGTGAATATTGTTGGTATAACTAGAACAAAATCAGCTTCAGTGGCCGCAAGCTCTAACGTACCACTCTAGCAGTGGACTAGACTGCCGATAACGGGGAGATCGGGATTAGAATCTCGGTCGAGTGTAAGGGTGTATTTTACAATAGGGTTTTCCACCCTACATCCACGCATATGTGGGAACACTTCATATTATATAAACTTCATAATACCTAAAACCATTAGCGTAATTAGTACATAAATGTAAGCCCAAACGGTTAATAAGACGCGGTGTTAAAAAAAACTAAAATACACCTTGCTAGGATTCGAACCCTTACATTACCACTAACAATGATCCAGTGTAATGGATTCCAACGTTTTATACCACTCAGCCACTGTTTAAAGTATTATTAATACTTATATATGTGTGTATCTGCCCATATTTATTTAGTTATATACCCGCATCGGTGGGCACGCGGACTAAATATCAGGCTCATCTAGAATAATTTACGGGTGATGGGAAGAACGGCGCACGGATTTCAAGAGGGATTTACTGAGGGTGGTATTTTATAAACGGTTTTCCCCTTTCCCTATATGTAAATGTGTTTACACTTTCTCTAAATTCTACCTTTTAAACAAAAATTCACTAGCATTTTTAAATTCAAATAGCACAGATGGTTAGTAAGACGCGGTGTAGAGAGTAATTTTTTAGTTATAGTAGGTATTAATACTAGCTATCAAACGTGACAGTTGCAGATGATATGATTCGACGTATGGATAAATAAACGTAGTTTTAATAACATTTGAAATTATCGGGTACTGTTCTTTATGCCAGAATTATATTTCAGTCCAATTATTATAGAAAGTTATGACATATATAAGAGTTTCTATAACTAATTTCCACCTTTCCTGTACTTTCTTTCAAATACAATACAACTACTTTCACTTATACATACGTCAATCCACTTTTGAAAAAGATTATTAATACCCGTAGAATAAAAATCATCATCATCATCATGAGCAACTTCCAGGCATTGGCTGGGTCTCTTTGGAACATAAGTCTCTCCACCGCCTCCTTTCCTCTCACTGACTCTCTCCCTCCACCTTGGTTCAATTCTTTCCTCTTTCCTCCACACTCATTCTTTACATTGCAGCCATCTGTACCTTGGTCTTCCTCTCGGCCTCCTACTCCTCCCACCCTCCATCTCCATATCTGACAATCTCTTGGGAATTCCTTTCCTTCTCGTTTCTTATCACATGGTCATACCCCGTTAGTCGTGCCTTCTCTATCATGTCTTGGACTGTCTCTTTCTTTACTATTCCTCTTATTCTCTCATTTCTCATTCTCCCATATTTTGTCACACCGATCCAGCTTCTCGGAACTCTCATTCACTCCTCTGCATTCTGCTCTCTTCCTGTTCCTTCACTACTCGCGTTTCCGCAGCGTACGTCAATATTGGTAGGTAATATCCGTTGTAGATCACTCCCTTACACTCGTCTGGCATATCTCTGATCCAAATCAAGCTTCTTACACTTCTGACAAATTCCCACTGCCTGCCTTATTCTCTCACTTAATTTCTCTCCTGTTCATAACAATAATAATATAGTAAAATGTTATCAACATTGAGCGCAAAAAAAAAGTTGGTGTTTTATAAAGAGGTTCTTTGTCTGAAAATAGAAGAATTTATTACACGTACACTACGTAATTTCAAGCATCATTTAATAATAAAAAAAAATCAAATTTAAATAATGTTATTATCACTGTAGTTAATGTTTCCTCCTTGCCGTAATGTTTCCTAACCTGTTTCTCTATCTTTCCTCTTTTCCTGCTCATCGCACTCTTGGAGGACGTCTTAGAAGGAGGAGGCGGCGCCTGTTCATGGACTCTATAATTCATCCTCAATCTGGCACAAAGCGTTATCTATGTACACTCTACTTTCCGACTGATTACGTACATTGAAGACACAGCGGGAGGGGAAATACCTCATTCCCTTTCTGCGATCCAAGGGACATGAAAATGTTGCTCATTAGATCCCCTACCGACTAAAAAAAAAAACTAAGGCAAAATGAAAATGTGATTTGAAAAGTTGGTAATAATATTTATATTTATTTTTCTTCAATATTCTCTAGTATCATGAATATTTTTTTTTAAATGAAAATAAATTACATTCGAAATATTAATCAAGATTTATTGTGTATCTTTAAAAGAGTTCACATTTTCTGGGAATTCGAAATGAACTTCATTAAATGTAATTTTAGGGTAAAATTCGTATTTTAATGATATATATTTACAGATTATTTGTTTATGTTCAAAGAAAACTAATTAAATTCTTTTGCTTGGAAACAAATATTAAACATATATGAAATCATTAAAATCTTTATTAAATATATACACTTTTTTCATAATGTTTTGTTTTTAATTAGATACAACCAAATCTATAAAGGTGTTAATTTGCTAACGGTTGGAAAATAGTTCTAATTTTTGGATTTATGATTTTGATTTTTACTTTCATCTGCTTGAAATGAAATGCAACTTTAATGATTTGATAAGGGCAGGGGCTACTTACTGGTACAGAGTGATCAACTTTAACCCTTATTCAAAAATCCAAATTTCTCTTTCCATAAAGAAGTTTAAAAAAATCAATATACTTAATTTTTATAAACAATTATCTTTGACATGCACTCAAAGGTTTGATGAAAATCGTGTTGGAATAAGATATTACATTTCAGACCACCAAATTTGACACTTTCCCGGATGAACTAAAAAAATATTGTCTAAAATTTCCCTAATTTTCTTAGCAGTTTTAAATTCCCTGATTTTTCAAGGTTTTCTATATTTCTCTTGATTGTAGCCACTCTGTAGTACAGAGCTTATATAAAATATTCCAATACTTGAATTATCCTCACGTGTTACCACGCGGTATAAAACGTCAGGTTCACAATAGATTGGGTAACCACTGAGTGGAAGGCTGAGGTTCGAATATTGGTGAGATTTACTGTACTAAGGGGTGTATTATTGTTATTTTTCCATCTTATTACCCCGTGAATGCGGGAACATTTTCTCTAATTACTCTCCTCATTACTACCCAGACTACTGAAACGTAAAATAAGCTACAAGTCTAAACGTTTGAACAAAAATATAATAATTATTTTATAATTAGATTTTATTGTTTTACCCTATATTTACACCCTTATTCATTATTGTAAACTTTCTATTCACAATTATGTTAGTTAAATTATTTATTCAATATTATTATTAAGTTAATTTAAATATACCAAAATATTAATAATTTTGATAACTGCGCCGATGATCACGTGGACAAAGACGTCAATCTAGTTTGATCTGGTTTGCTGATGATGGAGAAGGAGGTATTTCTGAGGTGTTTTTTTAAACATAAATGACTTCATACTTTATAAACATGTGGGTACATTTTTTTTAAATTCAATTTTAAACCATAATAACCTATAACTATTATAAAAATGTGGGTAGTATAAACGGGGATTAAGATGTGGTGCAAAATTAACCAACTTTCAATAAGTGTGTCTTTAAACACGGGTTTTAATAATAGTGATGATTTGATTCGAAAAGGAGAATTAAAACAAAATAAGGCAAAGATTAATAGTGGATCTAGAGAAATTTGACTAGTCAACCAAGCTTCCGATGTTTTTCTGCCAAATCCCATGTCGGACCGTCAGAAAATCGTGGCTCGGAAAAACAGTAATAGGTCTATGGTACGAATTAGTACTGTAACCTTCACAAATTAGAGCATACAAATTTAATTAGGATCTCTGCCAAAAACTCACGAGAAAGGGGAAATGTTGGAGATAGACAGGGGTAACGGCTCCATGGCTAAGAGATAAATATGAGTAAAATTAACCAATTAGGAAATATCATGGATAAGTTGAGATGAGATATCCAAATTAAGAAATGTTGGAAGATAGAACACTACTAACGCAATATATAAAAACATTTAGACATACAATTAATAAAATAAACTTAATTATAGAACAGACATATCACCCGTTTCCTCGCAGTAAGTTCATCACTGTCTTACTACCCGTTCGGTTTATACGCTTTCATCACTATTAAATGAGAAACTCTCAGTTTAACAATAATATTCTAAGGGGTGCCTCTAAAAAGATTGCAACTGATATTTGAAATTTTTTTCAAGAAAGTGACACAAAACTTATACTCAAGACATTAATAAAATTTTACCCTCTTCCGTGACCGCAGGGTCTAAGCCGCTACTCTCGTAATAGAATAGACTGCCGATTACAGGGAGATCGGGGTTCAAATCTCGGTCGGATGCACTGAAAGCTGTTCTTTCAACAGCATTTTCCTTTCCCGCAAATGCAGGTACACTACCTCAAAATAAAGCCTCCCCAATCCTTAGCATCATTAACGTAATTAGCACATAAGCGTATAACCAAAACGGGTAGTAAGACACGGTGCTAAAAAAAATGGTCCCCTTTAAAAATAAAATATTATCCAAATATTAATAACCAGTGATACTGAGAGAAAGTTATTCAATTCGTATATTTCTGACGCACGGTGTTTTCCTTTTCCTTTTCTGGTTCTGGCTTCAAGCAAATCCAAGTTTTCCGTTCAGGATATCCAATCTATCCTAGGCTGAGACACATGCCCCATCTTCTCATAGTAATTATTTTATATTGTGATCTCTTCCAACAGGTTGAAAGTAGGATCCTGGATAAAGCACATTATTGGGTAGGCCTTACAAACAGACTTGTGCTTTTCCCACGGGAATCTTAGCCTCACACTTCATTCTGCCCTTCGTCCGTCTGTCCGATTCCCCGGTACACTTTAAATCTGTCTGCTTTCTTACAAGAAGGTAAGGGGAGAAAAAAAAAAAAAAAAAGAGAAGAGGAAA